>JAHWFP010066445.1:201736-304326 GCA_023313725.1 Lithobius niger
AAGAAGTAATTTTCAGAACACGAAAATCCAAGATGGCTGCCATCTACTAGTAACCATTCACCTGTTAGTAAGTTTCCATCATTTTTCTTTCTGTTCAATCGTTCTTCGCCGATTGTCCTTGTTCCTTATCAATGTTCCATTGAATTGATATAAGCACTTTAGCTTTTCTTCTTTGCTTTCGCAAAAAATTTATTTGTTGATATGGTTTTAATAGAAAAAATTAATTCCCCTCTGATTTAAGCTTAATATAATGAATTAGCGGAGTCGCTCGCTTCGCTCGCTCATTACGCGTCGTCTCACTCCCCCCCCCCCCTCATTAAGTTGCCGTACGGTCGGTAGATGGCATTGTATGTTCGCGCTGCTGGACGTTGCGTTCTGGGCGCAGCTACTATCTCAGCGGGCCTTGGCTGCTACTCTTATAATTTGCCGTTCCGTCGGGGTAGATGGCATCGTATGTCCTGCTGGATGCGCTGAAGAAGAGAGAGAAGGTGGATCAACTGCTTGCCAGAAAGTGAAACGATAAAGATACGTTTCACCGCTTGACCGCTAGATGGAGTTACGGTCGAAAGGGGCTAAATTCGAATGCTACAAGCCGGGAGCGTGTTTTCAAGAGCCTTTGCCTTTTTTTCTGATTGTTTACGGTAAAGCTTCAGACTAACGGTCGCCACACGCCAGTTGGCCGGTAAAACGTGATAGCTGGCGACAATATGACACTATTGCAATCAACAAAGTTGGCGACTATTGTCACGTTTTATTTTGTTGAAAATAAGATATACCGAACTGATATTGCCAATCAGTGTCTGATCGGTAAAAAAAAGTTGCAGGTGAAAATTTGACGAGTTATGAAACAATTGCTGATAAATCACTAAAGCTCGTCAATCGCCAACAAGCTGTGCACTTGATCGCAACATGAATGCAGAACCGACTGGGAAAGTCACTATTCCTGGCATAAGAAACAAAAAGCATTAATTCGATGTTAACTTACCTTTACCTATTGCCAAAAAAAAAATGCCAACCGCGCTACAGGCACGTTTTCCCGGGAATCACACATGTTATTGTCAGTTAGGCTTAACGCACGGACAAACAATTTCATTTCTGAATTTTTACTTTTAAAAGATTTAAACATTCACTTCATTTGGTAGATGTTAAGATTAGAGTACCCAAGATTCATTTCTTTGGAGAAACTGCTGAAATCTGCTGCTTTAATTTCGTTTTCAGAAGAAGCCACCGTCAGACGATGTAAACATCGTCAGCCCTGGTCTACCGGAAGTAGGAATAACTAATCAACAAAACAAAAAAGTTGATTATTTTTTTTAACAATAAATTTTTTACATTTGAGATTTAATTTAATGTTTCGTTTGGTGTTATTAAAATATTAAATAAAATTTAAATGCAGAAATAACTGTTAGGAATAGCTAACCTACTGAAACACCAGACATGACTAACAGATAACCATGCTGTAAAGATGTACATTTTTTTTTAAGATTTAGTTTTTGCATATTCAATTTAATTAATGGTTTGATTGGGCTTTATTTATGCATTAAATGAAATTTAAATTCAGACATGACTGTCAGGAATTGCTAGCTAATTAAAAAACCAGACATGACTATTTGATAACTGCCAAGCTCAAGGTTACTTTTTTAATAAAATCTGTAAAAGACACCTGTTCGTTTAATTCAGTATAAAATTACATAATACCACGTGGACGGGTTGAGAGCTGCAGGGCTTATTTGTTCCCCGTCCTGATGCGGGACACGGCGCGACAGCAAGGCGGACGAAAAACGAAGGAGCAGGCCGAGCGCGGGGCGGAGTGCTTGGTTGACCTTCATCACGGTGAAGGGCAGCAGCACCTGGGTGAGAGACGAGTGAGTGCGTAGCGCGAGGAACGGTGGCTTAGCAGATCTTCTCCATAGTGTAAAACGGCAACACCCGAGCGAGCGGACGAGAGACGAGTGAGTGCGTGGGGTGAAGAACGATGGTTTGGCAGATATTCTCCACAGTGTAAAACGGCGATACCCGAGCAAAGCGGGCGAAAGACGCAAGGCGGTCGGAAGTCGAGTGAGTGCGTGAGCGGGGAACGATGGCTTGACAGGTCTTCTCCGTGGTGTAAGACGGCAACACCAAAGCAACCCGGGTGAAAGACGCACGGCGGTCGGAAAACGAGTGAGTGCGTGGAGCAGGGAACAACGGCTCGGCAGGTCTTCTCCGTGTTGTAAGGCGGCAACACCCCAGCGAGGTGGGCGAAGGACGAGTGAGGGCGTAGAGCGAGGAGCGGTAGCTCGGCAGACCTTCTCCATAGTGAAAACTACAACACCTGGGGAAGGCGGGTGAAAGACGAGTTGCTTGGAGCGAGGAACGTTAGCTTGGTAGGCCTTCATCATGGTGCGGGACGAAAACGTCCGTACAAGGCGGATGAAAGATGAAGGAGTGCATAGAGCGAGGAATGCAGGCTTGGCAGATCTTCAAGGCTCAAAACGGCAACTCCCGGGCAAGGCTGATGAAAGACGAGTTGCGTGGAGCGAGGAAAGCTGGCTCGGTAGATCTACATCATTGTGCGGGATCGCAACACCCGAACAGGGTGGGTGAAAAGACGAACGAGCGTAAGGGGTGAGGGATGCAGGCTTGGCCGGCTTTCAGCATGGTGCAGAGCGGTAATCTACATCTGGGAAAGGTGTAGACGATTGAGTGCATAGGGCAAGAAGTGCAGACTGGTTGGTCTTCCTTGTGAAATCGGCAGATCAAATCCAAGACGGATGAAAGACGCGAGATCTTCAACATAGTCGTGACAGCTACGGCATCAGTGAGGCGGACGAGAGACGGTGAGGGAACCGGAGGCAGGGGTCGTCGATGGGTGATCTAGTTCACACTGCTTCCATGGCTGGACTGGTGAGACGTGGAGGTTCAATGTCGTGGCGGGAGAGCCAAGAGGTCTGAGCAACAACCCAAACTCGACGGCGACATCCCGGCTATGGGCAGACCGGAGACGGGCCGAAGAGTGGAGCGTGCGGTTAGCTACGGCATCAAGGAGGCGGTGAAAGACGGCGAGGGAGCCGGAGGCAGGGGCCGTCGATGGATGATCCAGTTCACGACTGCTTCCACAGCTGGAGTGGTGAGATGTGGAGCTCCAACGTCATGGCGGGAGAGGTGAGAGAGCCGAGCAACAAACCAGACTCGACAGCAACGTCCCGGCTATGGGCAGACCGGAGACAGGTCGAAGAGTGTAGGGTGCGGTGGTGGGATGGCAGCGCCTAAGACGCGTGTCGAAGAGTGGAACGGCTGAAAGACAGGAACAGCAGAGATGGAATCTTCCATGTTGGCAGCAGGGCACCGAAGGGCGAACAGAAAGGCGGACGAAAGCCAGGGGTGGGATGCGTACAGGAGGCTTGATAGAAGACGGCAACCCAGGAGTATCACGGTGGAAGTTCACAGGAAAAAACGGACGAAAGACGAGCAGGGCTAGAGTCAGCCAGACGTCTAGTAGTGGAGTAGGCAGCAACTGATGTCTTGATTTTCGCTCGAGACGTGGGGTAAGCCACGGTCAAGACAAGCAGCAAAAGGTGCAAACGGCTTCTGTCTTGGTTCACCTAAAACGTGGGTTCTAGCCACGAGTGAGACGAGCAGCAGTGGACAGGCAACTGGTGTCTTGATTTCCGCTCGAGACGTGGGGTTAGCCACGGTCGAGAGAAGCAGCAGGAGGTGCCACGGCGTCCGTCTTGGTTCACTCAAACGTGGGTTCTGGCCACCGAAAGAGACGAGCAGATGGCTTTTAAGTTGATTCTTCACTCAAAGTGTGGTTTTAAAGCCACGAATGAGACGGGCAGCAGTGTAGAACAGCAACTGTTGTCTTGATTTTCATTCGATACGTGGGGTGAGCCACGGGCGAGACAAGCGGTAGGCATGACGATGGCATCCAGCTTGGATCTTCACTCAAAAACTTGGGTTTTAGCCACGCATGAGACGAGTGGCAAAGGGCAGCAAGTGTTGGCTTGATTTTCGTTCGATACGAGAGGCGAGCTGCGGTCGAGACAAACGGCAGGCGTGATGACAACCAGCTTGGTTCTTCACTTAAAACGTGGAAATAAGCCACGAGTGAGACGAGTAGCAGTGGGCAGCAACTGTTGGCTTGATTTCACTCGATAATGGACAAGGTGGTGTATTCAAAGCAAGTCCGATCGTTGTTGAAACAATCGAACCGGAACGGGAGTAAGGCGGGACGCCAGCAATGCGGTACATCTGGAAACCTGGTACGGGAGCGGCCGAAAGCTGGAGCTCCGTCGAGGCGTGGCGGCGGGAAGGGCGGAGACCGATGGAGGAAGTGTTTTCGACAGAAAGTGAAAGCTGAAGGGACGCCGCAGTTGCGGGTGCAGCCAGCCGGAATGACGATGAGCGACCGAGCAGGGTGACGTCGGCAGCTTGCGTACGGACTTCGGCAGATGCCGGTGATGGTAGGCCGTTCGGCAACTCGGGCGTGTTACCGTCTGAAAGTCGAAAGCAGAGGAATGTCGCGGGTGCGAGTGCAGCCAGCCGGAACGGTGATGAGCGTCGGAGAAGGTTGACATCGACAGCTTGCGTGCGTACTTCGGCAGTTGACGGTGAGGTAAGCCTGTACGGCGAAGGGAGTCTTGAACCGGACGAAAGATGGGGGAACAGGGCGGCGTGGGGCCGTTAGACGACATGTACGCTGGAGGAAATGAATGGCGATAACGGGCGCGCTGTCGCTTTTATAAGGGAGGACTGCCACGCGCACGCGCGGCAGGACTATGCAAGCAGGCGGCTGCACAGCAGAAGAAACCTCCAGGGGAACATCACATTCGGGGAATGTAATGCTAAAATTATCAGGTTAAGATGTTTTGGCAACAAAGAAACTAATTTTACCTGTTAAAATTTCGTTTTCACTGAATATCCGAAAATACTTCCCTTTTTTCTGGCTGACTTCGTCCAACCGGAGGTGGGGCGAGCTGAACCCCCGGAGAAAGGCTGGTAAACTCTTAACATACTCCTAAAGGTCCTTTTATGTCCGCTTGCTATTCCTCGGTTCTCGTCCTGGGATGACTGACCCGGCCAAGATGGTGGGTCCCTGACAACTGAGGCTGGAGACATTACCGAGTTCCTTGAAATAGTGTCCGGTGAACGTGGTTCTGTGTCTCCAGTTGCAAGCACTTGTGACCTCGTCAATTGGGATACCGGACGCAAAGGCCCATGATGCGGCCAGAGCCCGGAGTTCGTGTGCCCGAATGTCCCGGGGGATATTATCGCACTCTTCTGTGGTTTCGTAGGCCCTCCTGATGACTGCTATAATCCACTGGGCGATTTTTGGAGGCTGCAGTTGAAGCTTTACCCGTGTGTGGGTTAATTGCTAGGAATAACGGGGTGAACGCTACTTCCCGTCATCCTCGAATGCTTTTGTGGCACTCAAGTAATAATGGAGGGCTCTCACTGGGCTCTTAAGTTTCTCCAGGTTTCCTGATCCCACCACCGCTGCCAGCGCCTGAATTGTGATGGGTTTCACTTCTTCAGGCTTCTGGGTTTTGGTCCAGAAGGCCGGGTTGCAGAGAAGGGTCACCTCGCTTCCCTGTTTGCTGAACCTCAAACACTCCTTATGTCGTGAGAGGGCTGAAAGTTCGCTTTGGCGGGCCGCAGTGGCCAATGCAAAGAGAAACACTGTTTTCTAGAGAAAGCAGCAGTAGTGATGTCTTCCCGAGTGGCTCATACAGAGGTCCCGCGAGGCTTTTCAAAACTAGCGGTAAGTTCCAACCTGGGAATAGGCGTCTCGTCCTGGGGCGCTGATTTCCGAAGGCTTGAATGAGGCGAGAGATTACCGTGCTGTCCGTCACCTAGGTCCTGCCCGTGACTCCCAGAACCAAGTTAATTGTTTACCTGTAACCTTTGATGGTTATTACTGCAAGACCTTCGTCAACGAGTTCCTTCAGAAAATCTCCCAACCGGGCAACAGATGGGTTGCAGGGGTCTACTTCCCTCCTCCTGCACCACTTAAACCACCGAGTCCATTTCGCTTCATATATCTTTTTTGAGGATGAACGATGGCATTCGATCAGTGACTGGACCACCCCCGTCGAGAAACCTGCTGCCCGCAGTGTCTTCCTCACAGTAACCAGGCGTGAAGATGAAGCATGCTGGGATTGTGGTGCTTCGTCTTCCCCTGGTGTTGGGTGACTAGGTCGTCCCGGAGTGGCAGCTCTAGGGGTCCTTCCTTGCGGAGCTCCATTAGGTTCACAAACTAGGCAGCAGCTGGCCACCATGGTGCTATCAGAATGCAGTAATCCGGTGACTCCCTGATCTTGTTGAGTACCATCTGTAACAGAGCAAACGGAGGGAACAGGTAAGCTGATATGCCTTTCCAATCTATGCTGAGGGCGTCTACCGCCCATGCCTGCGGATCTGGGAATGGAGACACGCAATTCGGCAATTGGGTGTTTAAACGCGTGGCGAACAAGTCCACTACTGGGCGCTGCCATACCTGGAAGATGGCCTCGAAAGTGTGTGGGTGTAACCTCCATTCTGCTGACGCGATTGAATCCAGTCTTGACAGTTGATCCGCCCACACGTTCAGTCTGCCCTGTATGTACTTCGGGATTAGCTTTATGTTGAACCTCTGGCAGAGCCTGAAGAGTTCCGATACTTCGTTGTGGAGGGACAGAGTGTGTCCCCCCCCCCCTCTCTTTACGTACACCACCGTTGTGGTATTGTCGGACATCACTCCGATCGTCTTATTCGAGAGAACAAGCTCCAGTGTTGTACTGCTAGACGAATCACTCTCAGCTCGAGGTTGTTGATGTGGAGCTGAGCCTCCGCTTCCGACCAAAATCCTGCTAGCTCTCGATCTTCCAGATGGGCTCCCCATCCCTGGAGTGATGCATCCGTAAACAGCAGAATTCCGGGAGTCGGGTTGTGGACCCTTACTCCGGCCGTGAGGTTCGTGGCCTCTGCCCACCATTGCACAGATTCCTGCGGTAGGTCCCTCAGCACAATGTGGTCTTCCCATGACGTTCTGTGAGACCATGCCTGCTTGCGGAACCAATGCATGCTCCGTGCTATCCAAGTCCCCCGTGGGACCAGTCTAGCCATCGAATCCATTTTCCCTATTACGCTGGACAGTTCCCTTGCCGTGGTTGACTTCAGTCGTGCTAGTCTCTCGATCCCTTCTTGGAGGTCTTGAATTCGTTCTATAGACGGGTGTATCGAGAACGATAGTGTGTCGATCCTGGCTCCCAAAAAGGTGAATGTCCTGCTCGGTTGCAGCCTGGACTTGGCCCAGTTCACCCCAATGCCCAGCTTCCTGAAGAGTCCGCAGGTCTCTTCTGTCTGCTGAACCAACTTCTCCCTGGCATGTTCGCGCAGCAGCCAGTCGTCGAGATAAGCGTGAGCTTTTATCTGGCGCTGATGCAGGTGGCTGAGGACTGGCTTCATGAGAGAGATGAACACATGGGGAGCTGTCGCTAACCCGAACAGTAGCACCTTGAACTGGTAAGCATCCTTGTTTACGACCAGACAAAAGAACTTGAAGCATGAAGGATGAAGTGGAACGTGTAGATATGCGTCCTCTATGTCTTTGGAGGTGGTCCACTCCCCCGATTGCATTGACATCCTGATGGAATCCAGCGTTTCCATCTGGAAATGTTCTTTCTGCAGAAAGAGGTTCAGCCGTCTCAGGTTGAAGATGACTCGGGATCCTCCTGACCTCTTCTTCGGGATGACCCTCGCCACGCTGTAGAATCTCATGTTCTGGGGTCTGCTCTTTCCACTGCTCCTTTCTGGAGAAGCACAGCAATCTCTCTCTCCATTGCTGTAACTTTGATCGCTAGTAGGCCCGCCGGAATTGACGATGACAGTTGCGGCAGTGATACAAAGGATGGTCTGTAGCCATCCCTGACCACTGAGAGAACGAATGCATCTCCTGAAATCGACTGCCACTCTTGAATGTGGTGTCGTAGTCTGCCCCCCACCTGCCGGTGAAAGGGGGCCGACTGGTACCCTCTGTGGTCATTGACGTCCTCTTCCTCTACCACCTTTGCCACTGTTACTCTGTTGCTGCTTATCTGCTCTCTCCATTGCAGATTTTGGTGGACCTTCCCTTCCTTGCTTGCTTCGGGGACCCTTTCCTCCGTTTCCCCCTCCTCGTCGTGGTCCCTGAGAGAATTGGGGCTCGCGAAAGGGTGTATTCGCAAAGGACTTGCCTAAGCAGGAGCTCTTGTTAGGATGGTCCTTCTTGGGAGGTGGTTTTGACTTCTCACGAAGTTCGGGTGCCAGCTCCAGGAGAAAACCGTTAAATAACTGGTTGGACCGTGGAACGGGAGGAGCCGCAGTTTTCCCAGGGTGTCCTTCATTATCCCAGGCGCTCCCGCCACGTATGCGTCTCTACGGTGAAGGATTGAATTGGCTACTGCTCGAGTTGCCCAGTTAATTCCGTCTTTGTGGAATTCCGATGCCTGCTTCATCATTAGAAGGCTTTCTTCCAGAAACGTCTCGTCCCTTTGCTTCGCTGGGGTCTTCATATACGACTTCAGTGCCGCAGTCGAGGCCGAGTACACCAGGTCTGAATGCGAGAAAGCTCGGAGGCTCAGTCGCTGCAGTCTCTCGTCGATTTCAAATTGCTTGGTGGGGATTCTTATTGTTGCTGGACGGGATAAATAGGAATCGTATTCCATGGCTACTTGTTCGAACAATACCTCCGCCTCCTTGTAGGTGTTGCAAGTTTGGGCTTTCGGGGCCTTGAAGTTCAACGGGCCAAAGAAGAACTCCTTCTTGCTTCCATCGTGTCTAGGGAGTGGTGCGCCTGCTTTGAGCGCCTTCCTGAGAGTGCCCCCCCCCCCATCCAGAAGTGCCCTGAACAGCACGGCGGATTGTAGGAGCGCTCTTGGAGCCTGCCTTTCCTCCTCCATGTTAGCGAACGTCGTCTTTGGGGGGTCTTCCTCGTCTTCTGACTTGGATGGTGGCCGTTCATTGCAGAATCTTTCTGGAAGATAGGTTAGCTGGATAACTTTTTCTAGTAGCTGTTTTCTAGAGTCTCCCTTCCTTGTCCTCCCTCCCGGAGGAGCGCTCTTCGTCAGACCCTGAATCCCTAGAGCTGTGTCCAGACGAGTCGGAACGGGATTCCCTTCGAGCGATTGGTGAGTTCCTATGTGATGGCGATTCTCCTCTTGATGCTGAGCTCCGCTGAGGTGACTGTCTAGAGCGTCGAGAGTTCCTAACTGAGCTACTCCTGGAAGAGGAATTTCTCTGCTGAGGTCCTCGCGCTGTCGACGGTCCTGAGGTCGACTTCGGATCGGTGATGGTCTCCCGGTGACATTCCAATCGTGAACGGTGTGCACAGTGTTTTTTCCGAGGCGAACAGTCGCCCTGATCGGTGTAAGACTTCGTCTTGAGGTGTCTTCGGTCCTCATGTCGGGAATCGTTGCGTGTTGACGGGTGTCGATGCGTCTGCGGGGAGCGCTGACGAATCGGGGACCGGGATCTTCTCCTTGGCGATCCATGCTTCCTGCTTGGCGACTGCCTCCTATACTCCTAATGCCCAGGTGATGATTGGTATTGGGTGATGAAAATTTTTCGAACCCTGAAGCGCTGCCTTATTCCGATTGAATGCGGGCGACCGGCGACCGGGAACGAATCGGCGACCGGCGACTTGTTGCTTGGCGACCGGCGATAGTCCGGCGACCTGCTGCTTGGTGACCGCTGTTTCGTGGGCGACTGACAGTCGCCAGGATCACTCCCGTGGCTTGATGATTGTCTTAGCATATGAACTTCCGATGCCAAATTGCTGTCACTCCTCAGTGGTTGTCTCAGTTTAGTCGGCGACTGCAACGGCGACCGAACGTCGCCCTCTTCCGTACTAGATCCGTGCGGCTCACAAGATGTCATGGAGCTGGTTCTGTAATCTGGTAGCGGTACCAAGCGACTCCCCGGTAGAAAGGACGTTTAAACCCTGCTGGTTAAGACTCACTGCCGGCCAAAAATGCGGTTCCCAATCTTGGCATGACGGGGTGTGCGTCCGAGGGACCATCGATTCCCGATCCCACGTCATTGTTGAACGTCAAGCATGCGGGTGGCGTCAGATCCAGACTGGTGCTAGCCTGGTCCTCTACTTGGTCCAGAAGATCGGCGAACGACAACGCAGGTGCTGTGAAGCTGTTTAAGAAATCTCCTGGTAAGAACGGCAGTCCAGTCCCAGTGTCCCTGGCTAGCTGTCGCGTGTTGTCGCCTAGCTCGACTGATCCAGATTCATGGTTCGAACCGCCCGGGGCCGATGGCCCTGTCGCCTCTGCCCTGAAGAGATGCTGCAACGGCGCCAAATATGCTGCGACTTGTTTTGATACGCTGGCATCATTTTCCACCCGAAAATCTTCCAGCTTCTTCTCGATTCCGGAGAATAAGGATTCCATCCGGGCCTGAAACTCCAGAAGTGATCGGGGGCCCTGGCGACGCTCGATTCGGTACTGGACACTACGGACCACACGATCGATTCTTCGTCGGATTCGGAGGAGCGATCGGGCAAAAAATCTTCGTTGGGGATTAATCCTTCGTGCTCGAGCCGAGCGTCGATAGATGATCGTTTACCCCCACGCTCTTTCTGTAACTTGCGTTGCAACTTTCTTTGAGCCGATCAGCGCCACTCCCGGGTCCGTAGGATAGCGGCGATTCTCTTGTCCGAATGAGTGTTGCACACATCACATCTCACCTCGACAAAGTCACACGGCCGGCACTTCCTGCAGAACTCGTGCTTATCACGGGGCGTAAGGCAGTGACCACAGGCCCCTGTGACATAATCACCACCCATGATGGAAGCGATCCACGAAAACACAGAACCACGTTCCCCAAATGGAAAATAAAAATGGAGACCAAACCCTAACAAAGAATGAGCACACAGGCACGTCCACCGCGTGAACTGTCAAACGAAAAAGTGACAATCCACTACCTGGTGCGGGCGTCGTGCGCGCGATCGTGCCCGAGGGCAACTAAAGGCTAGGGGGGGAAACTCTTAGTTGTTTGACAGAACCAAGAGCATTTTAACGATAAAAGCCAGAAAAAAGGGAAGTATGTTCGGATATTCAGTGAAAATCACACTTTGCATTCCTGTTGCAGCTCTTGGAGTGCAAAATTGCAAGAAAGTTGAATTTTTCATAAATTTTGAACCACACAAGCTATAGTTGGAATTAATTTCCGGTGACACCACTCCCTCCAAAGAAGTTATTAAATTATGGGTATAGGTTTTTCAGTTGAATAGTGAAGTCAGTTTTAAGCAAAGTGAAGGAAAACAATACATATTATTGAGATGCTGAATGTTAGAATTTTCAAAGGCTATAAAATAGGGAGACCACAGTGTTGGTTTTGCACTCCAAAGACTTCTTTTGCAGCTCAGTAACAGATCCTGGGTGCAAATTTGCACCCGGATCAAAATTTGGAAATTCAACTGCTATAACAGACAAAGACTACTACACACTTAACGCTAGGCTACTTACCTCACAAACAAAGGACTTAATTTCCTTTGGCTCTTTCGGTGTTACTGTGGCCACAGTTTCACTGGCTTCCTCCATTTTTGATAATGGTAACCTTATAAATCTGTAAATTTAAATAATTTACATGAAGATTATGCTGAAGTACATACAACACTAAGTTGTGTGAATTGGGTATACAGAATGGTCCACAAGAAACTGACGCCCCAACATTTTCTAAGTCCAACTTTTCTAGTTAGCACCCCTCAGAACTAGGAGGACAGAAATCTTTTTTCATTAGATTTGATTTCTGTTCTGTCCTGGTTTTGCGGGGGTGCTAACAAGTAGGACTTAGAAAATGTTGGGTCGTCAGTTTTTTGTGGACCATCCTGTATTTCTGAAATATAGGTAAAAACGACAGTTTTAAACATAAAATTAATTTTTACTATCCTAAAATACTCACCTTTATTTTAGCTTATCGTGAGATACATGCTCATTCAATGCCCACAGTTTAACCGAGTTTCGTGCTACCCACAGTCTGCCCCCAGTCACTATCGTGTGAGCGATCCCAGCGCTATTCGGCTGTTCGTCACTTTTTTCGTCGCCCAAGTGCCTAGGCCCTAGGGTGGCTCGAGCGGGGCCGGTGGGCGGGTAGGCCTAAAGGTGAGTATTTTAGGATAGTAAAAACTAATTTTATGTTTAAAATTGTCGTTTTCACTTTATCCGAAAATCCTCACCTTTATTTTAGCTGACTTCGTCCAAAAGGAGGCGGGTCGAGCCGTACCCTACCGCGGTCGCACAAAACCGTCCAGAACGGCGCCAAGGTTCAACTCTCCCAAAATTTTAAAGAGAGTACTGACCTTATCCTCACTACTTGCCAGGTGGCGTGCCCCCTGGAACTGTAATCCGGCCAGCACATGGGGTCCCTGGTTCCTCAGGCCTGAGGTGTCCCCGAGTTCTCTGTAATAATGGCTGATAAACACTGACTTGTGTTTCCATGTGCAGGCGGCCGTTATCTCATGGATCGGGATACCTGCAGCGAAAGCCCACGAAGCCACTAAAGCTCGAAATTCGTGTGCTCTAATGTGGTCCGGGATGTCTACGCAGTCTTCAGAGGACGCGTAGGCCCTTCTAATTGTGGCGCAAATCCATTGCGCGATTTTCGCCGGGGAGAGTCTGGCTGCACTAGATGCCTGCTGCGACGCTGGGTCAATCGGTAAGAACAGGGGAATGGCGTCGCCATCCTTTTCCGGGACGGAAGAGGCATGGAGGTAAATCTTCAGAGCCCGGATAGGACATTGAGTTCTTTCCAGGTCTTCGTTCCACAACCGGCCCCAGCGATTTGATGACCACTGGCCTCATAAGTTCATCCGGTTTCTAGGTTTTCGCCCTGAATTTAGGGTTGTACAGAAGTGTGACTGTCGTCCAGTCCTTGGCGAACCGCAGGTACCGCTTGTTTCTGGCGAATGCGCATAGTTCGCTGTGGCCATCGCCACTAAGAAAATGGTCTTCTGGGTCAGGTGAAGAAGAGACGCATTCCGAAGCGGCTCATACGGGGGGCCTGAAAGGTGTGCCAACACCAGAGGGAGATTCCATTCCGGGAACAGCTTCCCGATACGAAGTCGAAGGGCTCCCAGGGATTGCATGAGACGAGTGAGGACGTGGTGTGACGTGATTTCCTGTCTGCCATAAAATGCTAGCACAGAGTTACTCGCTGAACGATAACCCTTAATGGCTGCAACCGAAAGTCCCTTGTCGAATAGGCCGACAAAGAATTCCGTGATGTCAGTGACCACCGGGTCACAGGGGTCCAAGTCCCTTTCCTTACACCATTCAAACCACCGTTTCCACTTTGTCTCATACACCTTGATTGTGGATTGGCGGTGACAGAGCACTAGTTTCTCAATGACGCCGGAGGAAAAACCAGTATCCTCCAGTTTCCCCTTCACAGTCTCCAGGCGTGAAGACGAAGCATCCCGGGGTTGGTGTGAAGGGTTCTTCCGTTGTGCTGTGATACGATGTCATCTCTAAGGGGCAGCTCGATGGGGTCTTCCTTCGACAGTTCTAGGAGGTCCACATACAACGCTGCTGCTGGCCAGAGCGGTGCAATGAGTATGAACTGTCCCCCCGAATGGTGAACTTTGTTCAGTACTTTTTGCAGCAGAGCTAACGGGGGAAACATGTACGCCGATATCCTGTCCCATGACATGCTCAGCGCATCCGATGCCCACGCTCGTTGATCCGGAAACGGGGGAGACAAATTGGTCCAATTGCGTATTTTGGAACGTGGCAAACAGGTCCACCACCAGTTTTCCCCACCGCTGGAGGATTGCCTGGCAGACACTCTGGTTCAGTCTCCATTCTGCTGGAGCCGTCGGAAGTCATCTGGACAACTGGTCTGCCAAGACATTCAGCTTCCCCGGGATGTGTCTTGGGCGAAGAGTGATGTCGAATTCTTGACACAGCACAAAAATCGCCGACACTTCTTCGTGAAGGGATCGCGAGTGCGTGTCCCCTCCCCTCCGCATGTAGGCCACTGCCGTGGTGTTGTCCGTCATCACCCCGACATGGGTTCCCTGAAGAATGCTCGCCCACTCGTTCAAGGCCTTGCGGACGGCCCTCAATTCCAAGTCGTTGATGTGAAGTTCTGCTTCCCGAGGCGACCATCTTCCAGCCAGTTGCAGATCCCCCATGTGGGCTCCCCAACCCAGGAGGAACGCATCCGTGAAGAGGGTGTGATGAGGAGACGGCGCGTGTACTGGGACACCTGTCCTCAAGTTGTCTGGTAAAGTCCACCAGACCAGATCCTGCCGTGGCAGGTTCAGGAGGTCGATCTCGTCTTCCCAGGACGTCCTCTCTATCCAGTTGTCTTTTCTGAACCAGTAGAGGCTCCTGGCTCTCCACGCACCCATTGGGACTAGATCCGCCATGGAGTCGATCTTGCCAATCAGGCGGCTGAGGGATCTTGCCGTAGTTGAGTCCGCCTGAAGGATATCCTGGATTGAAGCCTGGAGGTCCCCAATCCTGTCCTCCGATGGTCTGACCGTGAAGTCCGTCGATCGGAACGCTGCCCCTAAGAACTGGAATTCCGTCGCTGAGGCCCTTCTGGACTTCTTCTCGTTGACTCAGAGACCCAGATCGCTGAACAACTGGCTGACAGTGTCCGTGTGCTCCTGTAAGGTCCTGCTGCATTTGTTGCAGAGCAGCCAGTCGTCTAAATATCCGCAAGATTTCACTTCCCGCCGGTGGAGAAATCCCAAAACCGGCTTGAGGATTGATGTGAAAACATGTGGGGCAGTGCAAAGGCCAAAGGGGAGGACCGTGAACTGGTATGACTTGCCGTGCACTGCAAACCGGAAGAATGTGAATGCCGAAGGGTGGAGGGGGACATGGAGATATGCGTCCTCCAGGTCCAACGACGTGGTAAACTCCCCTTCCTGCAGCGATTCCCGAATCGACGAGAGCGTCTCCATCTTGAAGTGCTCCTGCGCAATGTGTTTGTTGAGGAGCCTGAGATTGAAGATGACTCTTCTTCCTCCCCCTTTCTTCGCGATCACCCTTGCTGGGCTGTAGAACCCCGGCGATCCTTCTGGTGTCGGCTGAATTGCCCCTTTTGCGAGGAGAGTTTGCACCTCTTCTTCCAATAGCGGATCTATGACGTTTAGGAGCCAACTTGGAACCACCTTCGATAGTTTTGGTACTGACAGAAATGGTAGTCTGTATCCTTCCCTGATGACGGAGAGAACGAATGGATTGCTCGTAACAGATTCCCACATAGGATAGTGGAATCTTAGCCTGCCTCCCACCCGTCGGTGCAGGAGAGCAGGCTGGGGCCTCGATATGTCATAGTTGTCCACCCCGACTTCTTGAGCCTCTTCCCTTGCTGTGGGGTCCGGCCGGCGGCCGACGATTTGGTTTGGTCCTGATCCTTAAAATGCCCGCTGCTTCTGCCTCTTCTGCCCACTGTTACCCTGGTGGGAGGAGCCCCTCTGTTTCCTGGGACCCGACGTCAGTTGGGGGTCACGAAAGGGCTCCTGGTTGAAGTTCTGGTTGAAGTCCGTCCCTTGCACTTCTGAGGGTGATCCTTCTTAGGAAGGGGTTTCACCTTTCCTCTCAGGTCCGGGGCGATCGAAAGGAGTTCCCCATTGAACAACCTGTCGGACTTATGAAATGGTAAAAGCGTAAGCTTGCCGGCTGTTTCCTTCAGAATCGATGGCGCTCCACTGAGGTAAGCATTGTATATTTTGACAGTATTCACCTCGTTTGGTGGTTCTATTTTGTGCTTAAACCTACATTGAGGACAAGAACAGTTTTAATTTTGAAGCTAAGGATTATTTATTCCTTTCTGTTTATTTAAACTTACATAGCCTACATAGTCCTTTGTTTGCATACTTCTGCAAAAAAACCACTGCTACAACACACACAGCTGTTCATCACCAACTGGGAACATATATCTCACCAACTAGAGTGCACTTCCGGTTTTTGAGCAAGGCCATCTGAGAGCCCAAGCTAGTTGCTAACCAGGTTATCTGAGGGCCCACCCTCTGGAAAGTTGCCTTATGCAATACACGGTCGTTACTTTGCACTTTTACCAGCAAACAAAAACAACAGTAACTATTGAAAAAGAACATTAATTAGATTGTATATACTTTACATCAATTGCCTAAACACCAACGAACCCTCCCATTCTTTTACAACAATGACGTAATGCCAACATTAATTCCAACATTTGCACAGAGCTTGTTTAATTGTCCAGCGTGTAGCCATTTGGTTAGCATGTCGTCTACGTTCAACTCTGTTGGGACCTTATTCAGTTCAAAATAACCCTTCTGTAGCCAGTCTCTTAGGAACAAAAACTTAATGTCAATGTGTTTCGTTCTAATGTTCTCGACAGCATTTCTGGCAAAATGTATTGCTGCCTGAGAGTCACTGTATAGTATAGGAACTTGTTTTGTGATCTAGGAAAATCTGATTATCAACCACGCTGTTAAGCCAATGCAGCTCCTTTGCCGCGGGCACCATGCCAACAAACTCAGATTCCATAGAACTAAGAGTTATCATATTCTGCTTTTTGCACCCCCATAGAATGGGAATGCCTCCCAGAAAGATTACATGGCCTCCACAGCTTTTACGATCATCTCTATCAGATGCCCAGGAAGCATCTACATACCCATACAAATTTGTCCCTCTCGGACATGACAGTTCGATAGCATAATGTTTGGTTGCTATAACAAACCTTAAGACATTCAAGACTAATTTGACATGCAGTTGTGTAAAGCAAGTATTATATTGAGAGAGGAATATTACACTGAATAATATGTCTGGGCGAGTCCTTGATGCTAGATACAAAAGACTACCTATCAGTGACCTAGGCTATATGGAAAATCAGTCACAGTTTCATTTTCTTTGCCCATGCGTACACAAGTGCCGGCAGGAACTGGTACTTTGACTGTACACGTATTTTCCATGCTGTACTTTTTCACCAAGCGATCTATAAATGATCGTTGTTGCATGACTACTTTGCCGTTCCCTCTATGAAAGTCTACACCAAGTAAAGATTTGATCTGGCCCAGCAGAGTTATCTCAAATCTTGATTCCAACAATATGACAATTTTGTCCTCCACTACTTTATTCTTTGCGAATAAAAGCAAATCATCTACGTACGATAACAGAATGGCCTCTGTTCCAAAAAAATATGCACAATTAAGTACTGGGAATTTCCGAAACCGTATCTCAATTAAAGTACTTTACAGTTCTTGGAACCATAATCGCCCACTCTGGTGTAGCCCATAGACGGCTCGCTTAAGTAACCACACTTTACCTTTGTTGTACACAGTGTGAAACCCTCTTGGTATTTGCATGAACACTTTGGAATGTAACACCCAATAAAGATATGCACACTTTACACCTAGATGCAGATCTCGCCAATTCATCAAAGTTACTAATAACACAAAGAAAAATCTGATTAAAACGAAGTTGACCACAGGACTGAAAACCTCATCGTATTCTACACCACACGTTTGCCTAAAGTTTTGTGCCACTAAACGTGAGCGGAATCTTTTAACCCATAACCGCCTAGATACTACCGTACGCCTTCAACGTATAACAGCGAACAACTAAGTCCCAGCGCGAGCTTTGTGAGGGGTCCCCGGGGACCCCGAGCAAAGTGGGCAGTCACAGCCCAGTGGTCAGCGTCGTCGGCTCCAAACCAAGAGAATGCCGGTTCGAATCCGAGAACCGACCCAAGTACCATATGGTACTTTAAAAAAAGGGGTCTGAAAGTTCTTTCAGGCGGTTATGGGTTATTTGTACCATCCACATTTTCTTTTATTTTATAAACCAATTTGCAACCTAGTATTTTTGTGCCCTCTGGTGCTGATACTTCTTCAAAAACCCCCCGCTTTCGAAAAGAGTTTATTTCTTCCCCCATAGAGCTTTCCCACTCAGTCTTTTGGGGCGAAGCCATGGCTTCATCATACGAATGAGGTTCTACCAGACACAGGTGTGCTTCAGCCTCTGCCCCTACTTCGCTGTAACTTAGTGTGTCTTGTGTCACTCCCTGAATGGGTCTGAAGTTAAAAACGGGTTGAAACTTTACCCTTTTTTCGGCACAGTACTGTCTAACTTCATTCTCGCTACGAAACCTAGCCCCCTCTGGGTTATAATAGTATACATCTGTGCAACCCTCTCCAATGACGGTCGCCACTCGCCATTTGGCGAATGGAAATCAGTAGTTGGCGACCTGAAATTTAGCCTTACTCGCCAAAATGGCGACTAGTAATAGAGAATGACACTCAAAAAGCGCTATCTCGGGAACCGTACAAGTTAGAGACCAACGGTTTGTGGCGTTATGCTCAGATTTATAAGGGCTACGTAACTGCTTTATCTTCATTAATACTGGAGTTAAAGAGAATTCTACAATTTCGTAAATGCACGAATTAAAAAAACCACGCATCGTGCAAGATGTCATTGGTATGTGGTGAGTAGAAATTGTGAAATGGCGAGTGCTTTGGAAGGTCTACTGGCCAAGTGGCGACTGCTATTGGCTTCACATTCGAGAGGGTTGCATCTGTGCGCCCTGCTGATGCACCAGTTTTGCGAACCACCTGTCTCCTGGTCCAATGTCCAAAGTCTATCTGAGTTAAACTTGACACTTGTTCTGCATCACTTGAGTCACACTCACTCTTAGTAGAATGCACAGGTGATGTTTTCACTTCTTGAGTGTTTGGGGTATGTTCAGTACCACTGATTGAATCCTCAGATTCAGGGATTGACACTTCAGATTCTGAACTATCGTTATCACTGTCATACTTAATCTGCAACATGTTACCCCTTTGCTTGTTTTGCAACACACTATTCCTAGTGAATTGATACCCACCACACCATAGAGTACTTTCGTCTATCTTCACATGCTTGGTTCCTACTACGTATTTTGTCTTTCCCCTTAAAATTAGCCCTTGTGGACTTGGAAACATCACATACCTTACATTTCGGTATTTTACCTACCATATTCAAATCAATACCATGTACATTTGCAAGTTTCTGCAAGTTAAATAATCCCTTATAATGCTGGTGGGCAAATCTTGAGTGCCACGTTTCTATACTGACAGATTTGTTAGTAGGTCTATGTAGTACTTAGCGAATTTGAACTTATTTATACCAACATTTTCTTCTTTTGGGACCATTTTAGGACCAGCTGACTTAACTTCGATATTTCCACATGGAAACCCATACCGGGTAGTATCGGCTTGAGGTATGGGTGTCATTTTTTCACCAGCCCCTTTCGACATAATGTTGCATACTCTATACAATTTGTTTTGCATTTGTTGACCATAAAACAAACACTGGTTTGCATTTTTCATGTATACACTCATAACGCTATTGTAAATATCGACATGGTATTTGGCTTGGTCAATACATCCAACGCTCACCAAGTTTTTACAGAACGTAGGGATGTACAACACGTCCTTCAGCGTGATAGGATGAGAAGTGTTACCTCGCTTTATGTATATAGTCACATTACCTATACCTTCGATCTTTGAGGCACCTTCTTATTAGTTACCTTTGATAGGCTATCAAACCACCCCTCAATTGTGCAGATGTGGTGCGTTGCACCTGAGTCCAAATACCAATTCCGATCACCAGTTGCTCCGTCACCAAGTATTTGCGCACTGGGAGTAGAAGCACTTTCTTCATTTAACACACTGGCAGATATGTCACGATCAGCACCTACATAAAAGCTGCTGCCTTTATCATCTGCATTCATACTAACATTTGCACTACGTCTTTCACCTCGGCCACTTTTTGAAACACCATGACGCACTTGTGATGAGGAAGGGCCTGCATTTCCTCTAGTAGATGGATGAACACACTCACGGCCGAAGTGTCCTCCTTGGCCACAATTGAAACATACTTTCTTCTTGAAGCTACCTCCTGGTGACTGTTGTTTGCCTTTCAAAGTGTGCCACTTTTGGAACATGGCGAAGGCCTTTGCTATTTCCTGATCATCTTGCGATTGGCTATGCGATGGTGAAGCACTTGGCGTTTTTATTTTAAGTCGAGAATACTCTGCTAATAGTTGTGCACGTACTTTCTCCGGCACGAAGTCTGCGTCGCTCCAGTGATATACCTGTTGCACAGTATATTCGTATTCAACCGGCAATCTGTCCAAGTATTGAAATGCGATTTCCTTATCCGTACGGGGTGCATTTATGTCATTCAGTTCCTCAGCCTTCTTATCGACACGTGCGAGGAATAAAGCCATGAGCTTGTCACGTTCCATTAGTAAAACATTGAATTCCTGACGCAAACGAGCTTCTCGAGCCCTAGAAACAGGCTCAAAAATATCTTTCAACTTATCCCATGCCTCCTTAGCATCTGTGAGATTACCGATAACGTCCTGCATGCGTGGCTCGACATTTAAACATATGATGGCACATGCCCTGCTTTGCCTATAATTGTACCGCTCAGTCTCTTTTACAATTGTGCTAGACGGTAGGGCCGGTTCTGTGCCATCTACAAATTTCCACAGCCCGTTCTCCTGTAGCAAGAAGCGGCAATTCGTTTTCCACGTTGCATAATTGTCACTATTTAGCTTCTTAATGGTTATAGTTCCCGACTCACTGGCCATTATTACTACTGTCTGCTATGGTGGTAGCTCTGTCCTATTATTCTTATTTTGCACACTTCTGCAGCACAGTTCCCAGACTACATACAGCAGACCACCCTTCTTTTGAAAAGAAACTAAGATAAGCATGCATTGAGCTTTTAGTTGAGTTGGGCTGAGATTTGCAATCACAATGCACCCATAATAGTGCCATAATAGTTCCCATGCAATATAGCCTAGTTCATGATACAGAGGGTTTCTCAAGGGCAGCCTAAACACCATTATAATTCAACTAAAATTACTATTACATGCCTGTGACCTGTCCTAGATTGGCGTTTTGTACTCCAGCTTGAAATTCTAGGTTGCCTTATTATCATAGCCACTTAATCCTTTAGTCCACAAATATAAATCTTCATCCACGTTAGTCCTTCATAGGTTTTAGCACTAACCACGTTCTGCTACCGCACCTGTACATTTTGACAGTATTCGCCTCGTTTGGTGGTTCTATTTTGTGCTTAAACCTACATTGAGGACAAGAACAGTTTTAATTTTGAAGCTAAGGATTATTTATTCCTTTCTGCTTATTTAAACTTACATAGCCTACATAGTCCTTTGTTTGCATACTTCTACAAAAAAACCGCTGCTACAACACACACAGCTGTTCATCACCAACTGGGAACATATATCTCACCAACTAGAGTGCACTTCCGGTTTTTGAGCAAGGCCATCTGAGAGCCCAAGCTAGTTGCTAACCAGGTTTTCTGAGGGCCCACCCTCTGGAAAGTTGCCTTATGCAATACACGGTCGTTACTTTGCACTTTTACCAGCAAACAAAAACAACAGTAACTATTGAAAAAGAACATTAATTAGATGGTATACACTTTACATCAAATTGCCTAAAGAAAACACTAGGGATCGACCGATCATCGGATCGGTATCGGAATCGGCCGATATTTTTCATCCGATAATCGGATCGGAATCGGATCGGTTTATGTGTCCGATACCGATGCCTTTCACTGCCAAACGCGAGTTTCAGTTTTGTAAATTGCTTCGGTTTAACAGATTAACTAACAAAGGCTTGTCACCTCTCAATACCAAGAATTTATAAATTCTTGTAAATACTAATACTAATGTCTAGTGCATTGCGTTTAAGTCGTCTAGCGATCGACGGGAACCAAGCAGCAGCTGGTCCTACCGGAGCACGTGCCAAAACCAGCCAAAATTTGGTTAATTCTGAACATTGTGTATCTTAGTTACTTTTATTAAATATTTAACGTAAAAGTACATAAACTTATATTTGCTATCTCGTTTACCTTTTGTTATTAAAGAAATCGATGATTGTAGAAGCTTTAGTACGTAAGTTCCGATCCTTGCAAGATTTCTTTGTTGTGGAGCTCAGTCACAAGGGCCAACAGAAAACGTACTAAGCAGAAATCCTGGACAGTGAATAAAGCGGGTTGTGATTTTTAAAAGGTTTTAAAAATATATTATGCCAAAATTGTAATTTTTTTTAGAAATACAAATCCATAAAAAATGCGGTAACGCGAAAAGTTTTAATTATTTGCTACGGAGTGTGTTGTCTTTTGTCTTAGCTGGTGTCGGCAGGGTGCTCGATGCGAGGACAACCGGGAAAAAGTAATGCAAATTAGGCCATTAAAAAAAAATAGTTTCATCAAATTTAAAATTATTAATTGTTAAAAAATACTTTATTACTACTATAGTATAACAATATCCAAGTATTTACTCGAATGCTGTGTTTTTACTACTGTTAAAATTATTCAACTGTATCCTCCATTTTACTGGTAGTAGGTGCACCTTTCGGGTATCAACTTTTAAAGAGCATTTTGTAAACATCCGGTTTCTTCGACGTAGTCAGTTTATCCGAGCAACTATGATCTATTTAAAACTAGTTTCAAGTGGATCTGAATGAAATAGCATATATGGATTACCAATTAAAGATATTGTAGCAAAAAGGTTTATTCGTAGAAATTCAAGAGTGGATGGTAAAGCCTTGGATTGGTAAAGCAAACACCCAAGTGTTGTTTCGTGCTGGGTAGTTGGCCAGATGGGCTACGGTGATTTTAAATCGCGTTTTCCTAAGCAGAGGTCTATTTTAGTTAGACGTGAGTTTGGGGAGGGGACAAGTAAGGTAAGCAAAGGAATATTTTCCCAATGTCCAGCGTTAATTTGTCATTCGTTCGTAATTAATTTGTTGCTAGACCTTAATTTTAATTACTAGGATTTTGATTTTTTAGGGATGGGGGTTTGACGAGCAGAGCCTGAACACTCTAGTCAGTTGATTTGAAATTAAAAGGCGTGACCAGCCCCTGTAAAGATTAGTTTTATAATTTCCGATTTTCGTTTTTTCTCACGTGCAAGTGTGCATATGCAGTTAGTACAAAGTAGGATACTCATACTTAACATCAGAAGTTTTAAATCGTTTGTAATGAAGAATTTTAATCAGCGTTAAATTCATTGTACTACAGTGCTGATAAATGGGTTTTATCTAATTTTTTTTTGGCCTTTAACTTTAAATATGGTCCATATGTTCATTTTTTTTACTTGTGGTACTGGTATGAGAAGGTGCCAAAAGTTACAAGGAACCGGACGGGATAAGCACTGGTAAATTTTACCCAGATAGATCCATTGTGTGTAATAATAATAACATTTTTTAACATAATGCAATAAAAGTGTAAAAATATGATAATTATTACTTATTTTCAATTATATAAAGTAACAAGGATAATATTGTATTTTTTAGTTCTTATTAAGTTTATAAATTTTGCTTGGTAAAAAAATATTAAATATCGGTATCGGATCGGTATGACAGTTATCGGCATCGGATCGGATCGGCAAAAACATGTATCGGTCGATCCCTAGAAAACACCAACAAGCATCCAGTCTTCGCAGGACTGAGTTTGCTGTTGATCGCACTCCCCAGTCGATGGTCTCCTTCTGAAAGAAGATCGCCTGCTTCAGAAGGTCTGCGCAGTCCCGGACGATCCCTTGATCCTGGCTGTCGACCGGGGTCTTGATAAAGGACTGTAGTGCCACCAACGCCGCTGAGGCCACCAGTTTGGCGTGAGACGCTGCCCGAACCCCTATGTGCAATAGCCGTTCCTCCGCTTCGAACTGCTTGAGCGGAACACGAATCACCGCCGGCTTTGGGAGGCAGGAGTCGTACTCCATGGATGCGGACTCGTGAAGATATTCAGCCTCCTTGAAGGTGTAGTAGTTCCTGGGTTTTGGTGCCGATGGGTTCAGCAGGCCAAAGTTTGGAGTGCCGAAAAAGAAATCCTGTTTACTGAAGTCATGCCGTGGAAGTTCTTTACCATTGACTATGGGTTTGCCCCCTCTCTCAGAAGACCACCTGCGTCAAGGAGAGAGCGGTGAAGCATCGCCGATTGCGGCAGAAGGCTAACAGGGTGACGAATGTCCTCCATTTTGGCGAAAGATGCAGTGGGGGACTGATCTGGGTTACCGGGCGAGAGATCTGGCCTCGACCGGCAGAATGACGAGCGAATATAGAAATGGACTCGTCTCACAATGCTTTTAAACGCTTCTTTTTTTGACAGGTACGCCACATCTTCGTTTCCTAATCGATTAGAAGAAGACGACTCACTCGATGGGCTCCTTGGACGTTTCGACGACGGTCGTGGGCGAGTCTCCTCCGACATTCTCCCCTCCCGCCTGTCGCCTGACCTGGATCTCCCCTCTGATCTACACTTGGATGAAGGAACCGTAGGCGAGGTGCATCTTTTTTGTAGTGAGCGGCTCCGAGACCGAGTTCGCGACCCGCGGCGCCCCTGCCTGGGATCTGACCTGTCCCGGTGGCCGTCCCTGGTATTCGCTGAAGGCGAACCACTCTTTGGCTTCGAAGATAGGTTGCCACCAGTTGGCTGGTCCCCCACTCCTTGAGTGATATGGGGCTGTTGTCCCGCCACGTTGTCCAGCCGTGACAGACGGCCGGCCCTCCAATTTCGGCCAGCCGACGACTGTTGGTCCCTTGTCAACTGTCGATCTCTTTGTGACCGATGTCCCGTCGGTGACGTACGGTCCCCTGACAACTGATGATCCCTTGGTGACTGCCGCCCGCTCGCCAGCTGATGTTCACCCGGCGACTGATGGTCCCTTGAAGACTGGCGACCTCGTGGAGACCGACGTCTCCTTGTAGACTGAAGACCTCTGGGAGACTGCCGCCCTCCTGGAGACTGACGGACCCCAGGCAACTGGCGGGCTTGGCGACTGACGGTCACCTGGTGACTGACACCCATCCGATGGTTGATGCCTCGTAGGTGACTGCCTAACTTATGGAAACTGGCGTGCTCTTGGTGACTGCTGGTCTCCTGGTGACTGGTCCTCCTGTGAGCCTGATAGCTGATGTCCCATCTGTTCGAGGAGATGCGCCTTGTGTTTGCCAACGTCCTCCGACGAAGCTGGAAACCCTCTGGTATTCCTGAAGCCTGCTGCCTGGGATTCGCTGGCTGCAGCATAAGCCACTTTCCTAAGTGGCACAAAAAATTCATCTTCCAGTTGTGGAAAGGGTAGCGGCAGCAGACTTCCCCCTAAATCCGATGGGGGGACGGCGTCAAGCACCGGCGACACACGCGCCCTGTTCCCGGCCGCGCAGGCGGCAGCGATCGCGCCGCCACCCGGGGCCGATGGCAGAAGCTGACTGGGGTCCTCCACGAGAAGCCGTTCCAATGGCGCGAGTCTTGCCTCAAACTTTTCTTCGATGTTGGCAGCAATCCGCGACTCAGATCCAGCAATGCGTTCAGTCATCCCTTCGAACATGGATTTCATCGTGGTCTGCATTTCTTTAATAGCATTTAACGTGCAAACCGATTGGGCGTCCGACGACGTGATAGACAGTGTCGAAGCGGCCGAACCGCTGCCGCTGAATTTCCGATTCATCACTCTAGCGGGTAAGAAGTCGTCTTCGTCTAGGCCTTCCCGCAATAATCTGTTGTCGAGGGAGCCAGATTTGCCCCCGTCTTCCATTATCCTTCGTCTGCGAGCTTCCGTCTGGTCCGACTTCCTCCAAGAACGGCGAAATCCCTTGATTTCGTCGGCCGTGTGCGAATGACAGATTTCACACGGATTCTCGGTAAAATCACAACCACAGCATCTTCTGCATTCAGGATGTCGATCTCCAGGGGTGAGCCGATGTCTGCAAGTGCCGTAAAGCACTGGATTACCCATCCTACGAAAGAACGGCCTTGCACAAAGACACAAGTAAACTAATTGAGCAATCAAGAGGCACGTCCGTACGTGTGCCTGCCCACGAAAAACGTGACGAACAGCCGAATAGCGCTGGGATCGCTCACACGATAGTGCCTGGGGGAAGACTGTGGGTAGCACGAAACTCGGTTAAACTGTGGGCATTGAATGAGCATGTATCTCACGATAAGCTAAAATAAAGGTGAGGATTTTCGGATAAAGTGAAAACACACTATCTCACGGAACAAAGCTTCTACTCTTTTAAAATCCAATACGCACAACGACTACCATCTCAGGGCATTAGAGTCACTGGCAATTAAGCATTTCGTCACGAATCTTGTACCACTTATGAAATCCAAAGCCCTGCGTATGAAAAGAAAAATTGATAGACTGGAACGGCAACTCTCGCGACAAAGCCTGACAAAAAATGGGCACGCCAGATGCAACGCACGATATAGATCAGTGTGCTCATACCTTGCGTGAATTTCAAAACAGTGATGCAGTGAATCGTATTTTTCTAGCAACTAATTAACTTCAGATGAAGACGAACGAAAATAATTCGACAAGTGAACATTATTTTGAGTTATACTGTTTGGTATAGTGTGCCTTTCTTTCTGTTTTTACAAGGTTTAGATATACAGTTTGTTTAATTTCTTTTAAGAATGGAAAGGCAGTTATTTTTACGGCTGCACTGATAGTCTACCAAGTTTACCGATTCGATACCGTTTTAAAATTTTTTTCGATACTGGTACCGATAGATATCAAAAATTTAGGCTACTATTATCAATGTCCAATTTCTTTTATCAAAGTCCAGTAATTACTAAAATGTTACGGAGTGCACCTAGCCGGAGTCTCATATAGGGCCTACATGTGCCACGGCTGTTTGCCGTGATGTCATCACGAGTTAGCCACTGACAAGAGAACAGCGGATCTTTGGCCGTCCGAGTGAACTAGCCCAGTCACGTGGTATGCAAGCCACGGCAAACAGCCGAGGCGCGTGGTATAGGGCTGCTTATAACTGATATGACAGCAGAGTGACAAAGGTAGAGCTACCACAAGATACAATCTGTATCCACTACAGGGTTGCATAAAATTCTTGCTGCATAAAATTTCCCTACAGATTTTTCAAATTTCCGCGTCTTTCACCATGCAAACAAGCCATTTTTTAATGAATTTCCACAGTTCTCTGAAATTTCCCGCGAACCACGTTCTAGCGTTCTGGCATATTCTCCACACCTGATCCACTGTTGACTAAGTTAGCACTGTGATGAAGACGAAGGAACCACTTCCACAGCGGCTCCAAGTGCGTCCACCATCGATCTGTATACGTTGGTTGTACTATCTCCGTTGGTGTAAAGGGTAAATTAAGGTCGCTGTTTCTCGAAAATAAGGTCAGTTTTTTCCAAATTTACCTTACCTAACCTAACCACATAACACCAGAAACCGCAATCAAAATCTTAAACCTTTCTAAACTTCACGCGCCGGAATGTAGATAGGCCAGCCATCTTGCTCGGAGCTTCTGCCGTAGTGGACCCGTTTTAAGGTTATCTTGAACGCGTTGCAGGGCCCACAGCTTTTGTTTTACCCGGCAAACAAAAAAAAAGATAGGAAGGAAAGTTAGGAAACGTAGATTAGTTTAGAGTAGGTTTGGGGATAGGTTGGGTATCGTGTGAATGTCCACTTTAACACGATTACGGCCTAGTTTTCAACAACTTCACCGCGACCAAGACAGCCAAGAACCGAAGGAAAAACGTCAAAATAAAAAAGAAGAAAAAAACAGTGCCACTGACTAACTCAACACGTGCGATTCCTAGTCAAAATCTGTTTGCAATAAATACTAGTCAAATAGACTAACAATGAACAAGCTTCTCCGTCTCAGCTTTCACACCAAAATGTGATAAACAGGATTTCTTAGTAAATATACTCCACATACCTTAGAAACAGTAAATAACCAGTACACTTTTCAGCTGACAAAGGTTGTGCATACTACAAGTACAATAGGCCTAACCACAGCGACCGGCACATCAGTCAATAACTCAAACTACGTTTTTTTGTATCAAATATAAATGGTGCCATATTCGTGAAGCTCTTGGTAAAATCGGAAAATTAGTGATACTTACGTAATCAAACTTAATCAATTACAAGGGCAAACCGCAGTTCTGGGCAAGTTTTAACCTTATTTTTTTAAGCTGGACCTCAGGACAGTCGAAGACAAACGAAGCCGGGCCGGTTACTTCCGGTACCATTTCTGGTTACGGAAAGCTAGCGCAGCGCCACCTACATATTGTGGGAGAAGGGCGGAGTAGTGGCATGGACTGGGGAAATAGGGTGCTCTTGGGATGGTGGAATAAGAGGGGTAAGGATTAGGGGTAGTGTGTTGTGGTTGTTTTGGTTGGTTTGCAGTGGAGAAGTGGGCATTGCGGCTTTGGCCAGCACTCTGTTCCAAAAGGGAAGCCCTTAGCATCATCATCATCTGCACCGCTACATCACGCCGCCGTCAACCATGGTTCCTCAAGTAATATTCTTCCTCCATGCAATCAACAGCGAAAATCAGTCTTTACAAGGCGCGCCGCCGCCAATTACGCCATTGCTTTCAATAACTGCAGTCAGCAAGCAAATAAGTTTTATTTACAAACACACAACCTATTTGTAATAAATTTGTTAAAGTTGAGACATCGGTAGTTGAGACCCTCACCACGTTGTATCCAAACCTGAATGAAGTATTTTCAGATGTAAATAAAGCAGCTTATTTTAATGAAAGAGCTAAAATAAAGGTAAGCGTTTTTTGGATTAGAGTGAAAACTAATTCAATTTTCCATGTGCCGTTAGGGCTCTTGTATAAGCAAGCTCTGCCACAGCGAAAACATGGGTGCCATACATGCTTCTAGAGCTATGCAGGTTTCTACTCTTAAAGGTCACGTTTTATAACTTATATAATGTCTGCGTTTATCAGGTTGTACTTGGGAAATTCAGCCATAAGTTTTATATCATGGTGGCATAGCTTCTATCAATAAGTTTTATATCATGGTGGCATAGCTTCTATCAATAAGTTTTAAACAAAAAGTAAATGTTGTAGTAAATGCAAATGATTTAAGAGGTTGTGTAAGCCATTAAAAAAAGAACAGCATTTTGCCGGCCCACGGGAAGGCCGGTTGAAAATTGTTTCTGTTGTCTAAAAGAAATATAGATTACCTGTGAATTTTAGCATTCCTTTCCAAAGATGCTTTCTTTCTCTGAAGGATTCTTAATTAGATTGATCGGCGCAGCTCCACAATACAAGTGAGCAAGTGCGGCACACTCCTCCTTCAAGAGCGTCTACGTATGGTAGCCCGCTTCTTTTTCACTCTCTATTTGTCATGGTGGTGCCTCAAGAGTGAAGGTAGGGCGGGTACAGGTATTTTATGCAATGAAAATAATTTTCAGCCGGCCTTCCTGGTGGCCGGCAAAAGCCAGTTCCTAGTTGCTATTCAGAAATATATATTACCTGTGAATTTTAGCATTCACAGTTGACCTAGTCAAAACTGGTGTTACGTACTGCCATGACGAGACCCCTAGGGTTGAGGGCTGGATTCCGCGGAGTCACAGACTCCGTAAATATCTCGCTAGGGAAGAGAGGCATTCTGTAAATTATTCTTCATCTGGGATGTTGGGTTCGCTTTAAGGTCCATCCTGCCCGGAATGCTCCTTAATGCTTTAAATGACTTCCAATCAAGAATTAGGCTTTTCATGAACAATTATTTGCTGACTTGCAAACGGTGCGACTGGCTGTTGGGAAGCCATGCCACCGAGAGAGTTTTAGAGTCTTGGCAGAAGTGGTCACATGACCTGTCCCCCAGCGAGCGTTTGGCGCTCGCATCGCTAGGAGGGCGAAACGTGTTGGGATTGTGGGCAAACAGTTGCCATCCCAACACTCTTCCTTCTTCCCAAAAATCGGAGAGGCCAACGCTTTCTGGACGAACTCCAGAGTCTGGTTTACAACAATTTTTTCGGAACTAAAATCCTACCGTGTCTGGAACAATTTTGCTGGGGCACTCGCATATCAATCTAAATGACTAACCGCTGATAAGCGCAGAGCTGCGAACACTTAAAACTAGGTAATCTGACCGGGGATACGCGCAATGCAGGCAAACTCTTAAAACTAGTTAAACTGACCGCAGATAAGCGCAACGCAAAAGAAAAATTTATGTGCTGCAAGCATCGAGAAAAGCAACATGACGCGTGCGTCTTCTCTTCTCTTCACTTCTCAATTGTTTGGTGTGCATCGAGGTTACAACTTAGTTCATGGTAGTTAAAACACAGTTGCGTCCCAAATGGGTACGACATAGTTCACAAAATTTTAAAAACACTTTGTTGCGTCCACGAGGGTACAACTTAGTCCATCTGAGTTCATCTTAATGGTAAATGCTTTTGAACTGACACTGATGTTCTTGACTTGGGCGGTGAGGGTGACTTGCCCGTCGAACACGTTCTGCTTCTGTGGAGATGCAGCCTAACGAATGTGGATGTCCGAGCACTGGTGCAGTGGAGGAAACTTGCGGCAAAGTTAAGGGTAGGGTGGACTTGCACATGCAGTCGTCATGGTTTGAATAAAGTTCAGGGTCATGACTGCATTCGAGTTTTGAAAGGGGTGGTCCACGTCTTCTTGCGCAAGCGGGTTTTTTGGTCTGCCTGCACCTTGCTTTTCAACATTCATCTGACTTGCTCCATCTTCGTTTCTGCCATTGGTGGGTCTTGGCTAGGACGCTCCTGTGGCCTGGGTCGTGAAGAACGCTGTGACTAGTTTTGAAGCCATTCTTGCCATTCCTCTTCCTCGATGTTTAGGAAGGGGTATGCACATCATGATGTAATCATAAAGATGTGCTGGTTTTCCCGTTTTCCTTTTCTGTCGCCTGACAGTCGTAGTCGTACACGTGCCGGGTTTTGGTCGCTGTCCGAGCCTGATGAAGGTTCGTCATCATCATCGGCGTGCCAGTCTGGTCAGACTCTTGTTCTGAATTCCAAGAATCCGAAGCTTGCTCGCTCTCGGAGTCCTCCCGGTCCGACTGGTCGTCTGGCATGGCGATAGCCACTGCCAGCTGTCTTGATTGTGCACCTGGGCCCTTCCTGTCCATTGTGACGGGGTCCCAGTACGGTTCCATATCCATGATGTTGATGGTTTTATGGTCCGATGCATCGTTGATCGACATGACTCTGTATGCGATGTCGCTTTTCTTCGTGGTGACTCGGTATGGCGCTCTGTAGACGGGTTCAAGTTTTTGTTGATCCCTTTGTCTGCATCCGAAAGAACGTTATTACGTATCTTCACAAGTTCACAAATGGTATAGGAAGATTTCCTGTGTAATTGATCGTAATTGATCTTCGGTGATCTGGCCGCTTCTGCAAAATGAGCTGCTGCCAAATATCTAGCTTTGTCCATGTGGAGTCTTTGCTGCTCTGCGTACTACTTTGATGTGAGATCCGTGGTGACGTCTGGAAGCCTCAGCATGTGTAGTGGTACTCTGGGGTCGTCTCCATACATTAACTAGTACGGCGTTTCTCCAGTACTGACGTGAGGTGCTGTGTTCATTGCATATTGCAATGTTTCCAGGAACGAGGCCCCATGTGGTTTCATGGTCCTGAAGGAAGGCTCTCAGACAATCCTTCATTGTTCTGTGTGCATGCTTAGTCGCGTTCAACGGAGGATAGTAGGTGGTGGTCCGGTGATGTTTAATTCTGGTCATCTCTAAGAGGTTGGCAAACACATTTGAGATGAACGCTGGTCCATTATCTGAAATAATAATTTCTGGTGGTCCATGCTTGCTGATGAAGTCTCGTTAAAGCTTCCTCGCTGCTGTGTGATCTGTCGAATTCTTGGTTGGTAGTAACCATACGTGCTTCGAGAAAAGATCCATCATCATGAAAATGTATTTGTGGCCATTTGTGGTTTCAGGTAATGGTCCAACAAAGTCGATTTCTAGGATGTGGAATTTCTTTGATGCAATCACTGGTTGCATGTTTCCAGCTTTCCTCTGTGATACTGTTTTAGCTGACTGATATTCGTGGCATGAGCGCACGTAGTACTTGCAATCGCCGAAGAGTTTTGGCTGATGAGCTACTCTGAGATGTTGCATGATCTTTTGACACTCCCAGGTGTCCTGCCTGCTGGTGGTCATGGCAGTTTTGAAGGTACATGTGCCTCAAAGCTTTTGGTATGTGCAGCCTCCATGCCGGCTCAGGTAAGCCGTGTTGTCTTACGAGTGGGTCCACGTAGTACAGTAGACCGGTTTCATCTACTGTGTACTTCTTTCTGATTTTGACGATATAGTTATGGGTTTCCTTCTGTCTTGCCAGCTCTGGTCTGGTAAGAGCTTTCAAGATTTGCTGAGCATTCTTGTCTTCTCCTTGCACAGTCAGAAGTTGGCCCTTGTCTCTGATGTCTATTAACAGTTGGTCCCTAATGAACATCATTGGGTTCTTCTGCTCATCGAGGTGGTCCATGATGGCTTTATGAATGTCAGGTGAATGCTCTGCCATTTCTTGCGAGAATGTCTTTATCGGGGTAGTCACGTTCGGTTCGTCTTCTTCTTCTTCGTCCGAGCTGTGTGGTGCTGGATTTCTTGATAGCGTGTCGGCTATGACGTTTTGAACTACCGGACGATGAATTACGTCGAAGTCGTACATCTGTAACCTGATCGACCATCTGGCTGTTCTTCCTGCTGACTTGTGATTGGATAAAATCCATTTCAGCGCTTGGTTGTCAGTGACCAGCAGGAATCTGGATCCTGCGATGTACGTCTCCCAGTTCTCTACTGCGTCTACCGCTGCAAGGGTGCTGGTAAAGCATGGTACTTGCGCTCCCTGTCTTTGAGTAACCTACTCCAAAATTTGATTACTTTTACTTCACCGTCAATACGGTGAGTACCGCTCCGAGGCCGTGTCCGAACGTGTCGCTTTCGATCACGAAGGCCTCCTCGTAGTTTGGTAATGAACAGAATTCATGCTTCTGTCAGTTTCGTCTTCAGTTCCTCGTAAGAAATCTGATGTTAGGAAGTCCAACGATATGGTTCGTCTTTTTTGGTTAGTTGGTGTAGAGGTGCTGCAACTCTTTTGAGAAATGCATGATGAATTTACGGAAGTAGTTACAGAGGCCAAGAAATGCTTGCAACTTCTTTTTGTTCTTGGGTCTTGGGACGTTTTTGATCTCATCAATGTGATCTTTGGTGAGCTGAACTTCGTCTGTGGTGACTTTCAGGCCAAGAATCTTTAGTTCTGGGACACCAAAATGACACTTTTTCCTTTTGAGTGTAAATCCAGGTTTTCTGAATCGGTTAAAGATGGCTGTCAGTGCTTGCTTGTGTTCTGACCATGTCTTCGTAGCCAGTATATCATCAATGTAGATTATGCAAACGTGACCTATGAGGTTTCCAATGGTGTTGGTCATAGCTCACTGTAAAGCCTGACTTGCAGTTTTAAGGCCGAAAGGAAGTACCTTGAATCTGTAACTTCCTTTGTGACAAACAAAAGTCGTGCAATCTTGGCTGTCTGGATGTATTGGGATTTGATGAAACCCCTGTTCACCATCCAGACCGATATGTATTTGGCCTCTGCCAAGAAGTGAAAGATTTGTTTTTGGCATCGGAAATTTGTCTACTTCGAAGTATTTGTTCAGAGATCTGTAATCCAAAACGGGCCTGAATCCTCCTCTGTTTTTCTTTCGCTTTAAAAAAAACTGTTGAGCCTATTGACTTTCTTTTTTCTCTATACGTCCTGAACGTTCAAGTTCGTCAGTCATGGTACTGATCACTTTTTTGATCTGAGGAGATGCGGTATATGCTCTGGTAGACAGGCTTGTGTCTGATTGGAGTTTTACCTTGTACTTCATGTCCAAGATTTTGCCTGGTCTGCCTGGAAAAATGTCGGAATAATCCTTGAGTAGTTCTTCTAGGCTACCAAATTGCTCTTCTGACAGTTGATTTAGTTTGCGTTGTCCGAGTTCTGTTTGAACAAACCAAGCTGCGTTGAGAATTGGCGTAGCTGGGTTGGTTGCGTGGGCAGACAAAGGGAAAACGTATCTCACGTCTCCATCAAAGTTTCCCGTGGCGTTGGCGTAATCTACGTGTTGCTTAGTCTTGATCATGTAGTCTCTTGAAGAATACAGTCAATTGCAAGATGTTTGTAGACTGCAAAGGTTTGGTTTAGGTGTCTTCCTTGAGTGAAGATTGGGATAGTTGCTTGGCAGATGGCTTGCGTTACAGTCCTTACATCTGCCATGGTTGGTGGAAGACTTGTGTCTTTCCAGATTTCGTGCTGCTGTTGGGTGTACTGTTTCTAGCCACTCCAGTTTGATGGATGACTCAGCACAGCCGCAGTCTAGACCGCTGTAGAAACTCACACCGTTCACTACAGTGTACATGTTGCGTGCTGGCCCTACATACAACATTGGGGTTTCTTCTTCCTCTGGAGGTTTGGTCTTGCCTCTTGGTCTCTTTGGTCGTTTGCAGAATGCAGAGATGGGATCTAGAGATGTGATCTATCTCTTTGCAATTATAACACCCTACGTGTCTGAGCCAAGGCAAAGGATGTGATGGTTGTCGTCTTGATGAGCTTTTTCATCATCTGGTTGTTGATTTGCTGGTTGTGGTGCAAAAGGTTCCGCCGACGTGTTGAGCTGTTCTGGCTTGTCATCGCTGGCTGGCGTTGTACTTGAGGTCTGCCGTCTTGGTTGCTCCTGCTGTTGTCTGCGATGATCTTGTTGTTGAGGTTGGTGTTGATTACCATTGCCTCTCCGTGATGCGTGATCCTGAAATCGGACGTAGTTGGGTCTGGTCTTGATCTTGTCTAACAGTTGTTGTTGAGTAGCTATGTCCATCATAGCGAAATGCATACGCAGGTTTCCCCGTGAGCTGCGCAATAATCATTTGTACACGAGTTGCTGGCTTTAGCTTGGGCTCCATCTTGTTGAGATGCTTTAGCAATTTGTGTACGAAGTCTTCTGGAGGTTCGCCTTGCTGCTTCTTGGTTGTGATGACGTATGCCATGCGGTCTGTGTCTGACATCGGCTTCTTAGAGGTTTCTCTAAGCGTTTGACTTGCTTCTTCTCAAGTAGTTAACAGCAGGAGCAACCAAGACGGCAGACCTCAAGTACAACGCCAGCCAGTGATGACAAGCCAGAACAGCTCAACACCTCGGCGGAACCTTTTGCACCACAACCAGCAAATCACAACCAGATGATGAAAAAGCTCATCAAGACGACAACCATCACATCCTTTGCCTTGGCACAGACACGTAGGGTGTTATAATTGCGAAGAGATAGATCACATCTCTGCATTCTGCGAACGACCAAAGAGACCAAGAGGCAAGACCAAACCTCCAGAGGGAGAAGAAAACCCAATGTTGTATGTAGGGCCACCACGCAACATGCATTCTATGTACACTGTAGTGAACGGTGTGAGTTTCTACAGCGGTCTAGACTGCGGCTGTGCCGAGTCATCCATCAAACTGGAATGGCTAGAAACAGTACACCCAACAGCAGCACGAAATCTGGAAAGACACAGGTCTTCCGCCAACCATGGCAGATGTAAGGACTTAACGCAAGCCATCTGCCAAACAACCATCCCAATCTTCACTCAAGGAAGACACCTAAACCAAACCTTGGTGATCATGGCTTGCCACCAGTTTCTGTACTTGCCCTGGAGGCAACTCTGAGTCTTGTCTGAAATAGTTTAACTTATATTGGCTTACCTTCAAGTTCTGCTGACACGATGTCTAGCCATTCTGAAAGATTTGTGTCATCTCCCAGTGGTACTCTCTTGAATTTAGCTGCTTCCATGGCTGATGCAAAGTTTGAAAACATTTCTACTTGTGGAGTAGTTGTGCTTACTTGATTTGCTACTGTCATGCAAGGAACATTGTTAACGTCCTGAGAGCTTGCTTGGTTTTGGTAGTCATTGCTCAATAAATTTGGTAGTGCATTGTTTGAGTTGGTGTGTGCTTGAACACCACTGATATGCTGAATAATAGCATGACTATTATCACTTTCTATGTCTGACTCTAAATTACTGTACTGATGAGTACATGGTGCATTTTCTCTAAAATTTGATTTAGTTAAATCATCATTTGGTTTAGTTACTGGTTTAGCATATGAAATAGTAGTGACTTGATTTAAAGAGTTGACTTTGTTAGTATTCGTGTTGGTAGGTTACGTTCCGACTTGAAAATTGCTAGACATTTTCTGCTTAGAAAATGTTTTTTTTTTCAAAATTTTCAAATTACCGTGTTTTTCTTCGACTAGATACTCATCAGTGTTTAAATCACATTCATTATCGTCATAATCGTTAATTGGTTTTTGGATCTGTTTTCCAAATTTGGTCTGGTTTTGCGACTTACTAACCTGTTTTCCTGTGTGTTTGGTGCGCTGCGCATTACATTTGACTTGTTATTAGTGCGCATGCACGTGGCGTGAGCGTCGATCAGCACCTTGACAGCATTGGTGCGATCTTTACCACGTACACTACTCAATTTTAATAGATCGCTAGTTTGCATTGCTAGTTGTTGTTTAGCACTCTCAATTTCCTTCCCATTCTCAAATATTTCACGATCATGGTCTTCTAGATTGAGAGCAATAGCATCGCTAATTTTGTGGATCGTGTTTTTCGACTTACGCTTGCTGCGTAAGCCATGCGTATGACACTGCGTATGCCATCTAGCGGTGTCGTTTGCAACTGCGGCGTGGCGCCTATGACGCCGCTACCTTCTAGTGGTGTCGTTTGCAACTGCGGCGTGGCGCCTATGACGCCACTACCTTCTAGTGGTGGTATGGCTCTGTGACGTCACTATCTTCTAGTGATGGCATGGCTACTGACGGTAGATCTAGCAAGTTATTTTCTTGATAAGACTCATTAAAATTTGGTTAACTTAGTCTGAATGGGTTTGGAAAATCTAAATCTCCACTCGAAGTGAAGTTTAGTGGAGGATCCATCGTAAAATCTTAATTTTAAAATTCGAAATCGCAAATTTTCCAAGATGGCGTTGCTTGGATGTAGATCCTGCCTACCAGAATGAATGGGGGCAAGGATACATACGCTGCATTGATGGTATCACAGTTCATTGATACTTGTCGAAATTCGAGAAAAATTTTGCCAAAAATTCTGTTTTCAACTTAGCAAGTTGCATTAGTATAACACCAATCATGAGATAGGCTTCGTTCGTTATTCGATGAGCAACAAGTTAATTATTATCATTGGGGATTCCCCGAGACTACTTCTTCCCGCGTGTGAATACATCGCTGTGTTGTAGCTTCCCATAAGTGATTCGGCTGAATTGTGGTCGAACATTTACAGAATCTTTCAAAAAAAAACATGTAAATAGTTAATTTCAACACCAAAATCGATCTGCGTTCTTGAATCTTGCTGTGGGGTCCCACCAGAATGATATTATGAAAGATCTCACCTAGATAACTGAAGCTTTGGTTGTTTCCAATGTCATTCCCGGTCCAACACAAAGGTTTACGGCCGGCGATGTCAGAGTTCATAGTACACTTGTCAAAGTTCAAAACAACTTTTACTGATCTTCCTTCGTTGGAATTGTTGAGGGCACCACTTGTTGGGTTCGCTTTAAGGTCCATCCTGCCGGGAATACTCCTTAATGCTTGAAATGACTTCCGTTCGAGAATTAGGCTTTTCATGAACATTTATTTGCTCACTTGCAAACGGTGCAACTGCTGTTGGCAAGCCATGCCACCGAGAGACCTTTACAGTCTTGGCAGAAGTGGTCACATGCCCTGTCCACCAGCGAGCGTCTGGCGCTCGCGTCGCTAGGAGGGCGAAATGTGTTGGGATTGTGGGCGAACAGTTGCCATCCCAACAGGGATTGAGAGATGGGAACGAAGAATGTTTCCTTGAGTTGATTAAGTCTTGACAGTGAAGAGCACAATTGAGTTGATAGAAGTCGAGAGGTTGGTAACAGGTGGTAACAGGTTGGTAAATTGAAGGTGGTGAGAAAGCAGGAATCAATCGAAAGTTGGTTGGAGTGTTGAAATTTCCGGGAAATTGTTCCTACGTGACTCATCTTTAACAAAATGGAGGTGTGGAGGGTGAAGGTGAAGCACATGGAAGCTGAAGCCCGGGGAATGTCCTGACAGTGTTGATTGGATGCACAATGAGTTGACTGAAATTCATGGTCAATGATGCGATGATGATTCGTGCATTGAATGTGGTGGATTGGGAAGGTTCCATCGAGGGTTGATTGAAGTTATGGCGATAAACTTGGAATTTGGTCCAATGTGATCTATCTCCATCAGACCTAGAGATGTTGAGGGTGAAGGTGGAGCACATGGTAGTTCAAGCCCCGAGGTTTGATTCAAAGGGAACTGGCTGAGATAAAGGAACAGGAATGGCATAAAAGTTCATGACCTGACGATGGTGTCAACATGGTGAAGTTTGAATTGTTTTTATTTTTTATTTTTTTTTAAGAGAGAAGTCAGTTGTTGACGTGAAGTTGAAGAAAAGTTCGAAAGATGAAAAATTTTGGTCCATTCCATTAGCTGGTAAATGTGGCATCTTGATCCAAGGTGAAAGTAGCGAGGAGGTCTTGAATGGAGTTCCTGTTCATTGGTCCAAAGGTGTTATGAAGCAGATTTGGGATTTTAGAAAATTTAGGTGCAGTTTGAAAAATTGAAGGCAAACCTTGGTGCGAGCTCTACAATCGGCACGAGGTAGCGAGTGTGTGTTAAAGTTGGAACACTGGCTGATGCACGTTAGGGCCGGAATGAATTGCTCTAAGTCGTAAAACTGCCAAATTGACTGTGCGGCAAATTTCGACTTCGGTAAGTTGGCTGTTGCGTTGAGCCAGTCTTTGTTGTTGGTGAGAGCGATGGGTTGACTTTTGTTGTTATGGAGTCCGATACCGTGTCCCACGTAATTATGGGAGGGGGGGGGGGTCCCTTTAGCCTGCTGATCAGGGCATGGAAGGGAGTCAGAATCTGGGGAGAAGAAATGAGGATCTCTTTTCTACATGTTTGCTGGACGCTTTTTTCCTTGGCCAGTTAGGGGAGCGTTTGTACGAAGGATTCCGAGTTACGGAAAGCAAGCACTGCTGTAAACGCCAGTCACGTTGGGTGTTGAGGCAGCAATTTTACTTTAGAGTTGGCTAAATCAAGTTGGGAGTTTTAGATTCACAATAGCTTTGGATCGTTCTTCAACTTGAGTTGAGAGATTATCATTAGCTGTGCAAATCGCTGAAGTATGATCATAAACTGTGCGCAAGGTGGAGTGGAGGTGCTTTAAGTTTTTCTTATCTTTTTACTTTGTGAATTTTTGAGGTGTAATCCTTTGACTATTTTCTTCTTTAGGTCTTTTAATGAGTCCAGTTTAGGCGGAATTTGAGGGTTTGAAGCTGCGTCGTTGGTCTGGGTCAGGTCCTGGAAGTGGTGGTCCAGGCCGAAGAGAGTGGGTGTCGATAAAGTGTTCTGGAAACCCGGAATTACTTCTTCGTTTGGTGGCAGTTCGATGTTTTGGAGTTAAGTAGCATATGCGATAGGCTGGACATCGAGAGGGGTAGGATCCACTGGTTGAGCAGGGACTTCCATCTCGGGAATTTCGATGATGGCTGGGAGTTCAGGTTGAGTGTTGGAGACCTTTGCTGGTGTAGAGTGGTGAGAAGAAGTGGTCGATGCTGAACGTGAACCAGAAGAGTGTGTCGGAGATGACAGGGATGACCTTGGTGATGAAAGAATGTTGGAGGAGATGACGAATTGCCTGGTGTAGGTGGTGGGTAGCTGGCTTGGGAATCTCTAATTTTCTTAAGGGCTAGTTCTTGTTTACGGAGGCTGGACTTCCTTTGCCCTTTACAATATTTGCCCAATGTTTGGGAGTAATGGAGGAACAAATGGAGCACGGTTTCATGATATGTGACAAGAACAAGCGAGGTGCGGGTCAGTTCTTCTACGACGTGCAACGATCCCAGTACAATGGCACTTTTCGATTGTTTTGAGACGAACAAGGGACAAATCAACTGTGAGTGTATCAGTTTTAGATAAGGCAGATGTTGCTTGAAGGCGGCCTCTACGAATCCTAGCCATTGTGGCTGCGAAGTGAATGGCGAGTGTGAAATAAAGGCAATAATGTCACAACAAGTAAGAAACATTGTGGGAGGTGGGGGTTGCTGGGTGGCCTTGATCCAAAGACGGAGGGTTGCAGAGATGTTGTGAACAGGTCGAGGTACCGAGGTGAAGCAGAATAAGAGGGGTGGTCGATGAGAAGTGAGACCAGCTAGGGTAGACGGCCACACGCCATCTTCCAGATCAAGGCCCCATCGTTAGGAGCAGACAGGTGGAAGACGAAGACAGGAACAGACTGCAGGGAACCGGCAGACTCGGTCCCGATGTAGGGATGGATCAGAAGATGGAGACGCAGTAACGAAGTGAAGGTTTCCGAAGCAAAGAGAGGACTTCCGAGAAGATGGGATGGCCAACGGTATCATGCAAACGTCTGGAAGAGTGGATTGTAACACAGAAGGTTAAGGACTGAAGAACGATGGAAGAGAGGTTATCAAATGAGGTTTGGAGGTTAAGGAACCTGAGACTGAGGCCGGTGAAGGATGATAATGCCGAGAGCAGTAGGTGAACGGGATCGGTGAGTGATCAACAGCAAAAGAAGGAGGCCCGGGAACAATTGGTGAAAATGGTAAAGGAAAGTTGATGGGCGAATCTGTGAAGGCGTCGTTGACGAGGGCCAAGGAATAGCAGGGCGGACCGGAAGCAGCGGGCAACAGTCGGGAACAGTTGAGCGGCGAAGGACCTCCACCTGTTGGATAGTGATCAACGAGGGAAAGGGAAAAAGTCCGATGAGGGATGGATGGGACTGCTGAGTCGGAACCTCCGACGTGGGTCAGCGAAGAGAGGTTGAAAGGGCCGTAAGAAAGCTCCTAATGAAATCCGGAAGAGGAACAAGCAAAGTGCACCACACGGAAAGGATGCAGGCATGACCGCAAGATACAACAGCACGGAAGGACACCGACGAGATGGGCGAAGAACGAGCAAAAGAGAAATGCTCAACCTGCCAGCAGGCAACAATGACCGGCGGCAAAGTCGCTGGATCGCAGCCAGCTGATGAAAAGCGGCGACGTCGGAGAGCAGCGAGCACCCAGTGTTGGGGACGGTATTGGGGGACGAAGCATCCCGAACGAAGTGGTCAACAGATGATCGGTTGTGGCAGGAGATAGACCAGGGGCAAATGTGGAGACCGGTCGGCTGATGATGGACTACAGGACGAGCATGAAGCATCAGAGGGCGAAGAACAGTAAGCCGAACTCCAGCGACAGCAAGTGGAGCAAAGCGAGTGGAAAAAGCTCTTGTCAATAACCAGTGAAGAGTGTAAAGAACACATGGATGGAGACAGGTCGGGAGAAACAAGTGGAGGCAGATTAAGCCTAATCTGGGGCAGTGCATCGCGGCCTGCAAAGGTGAGAGGTCAAGGCGTTGATATCAACGGGAATCAAGTTCTGTGAAGCAAGAAAGTGGGTGGGTCCAAGAAGGAGAAACAAGTGACTGAGATGAAGATATGCATGGCACTGTCGATGAAAGGTCGATTGGGAGGGTATCGACAAACGGTGTGGCATCAAGGTGTCAAACAACGAGACAAAGCTAGAGATGGAAAGGAGATGACTGGCAGCAAAACGGGTAGGCATCCAACGATCGCAGTTAAGTCAGCCAGAAGGTGGTCATCCACTGTGAAGGGAGATGAGGGGTGGGCGGAAGGTCTTGTCTGTATGGAGAGAAAGGGCGAAGACGAGTCCATCAAGGGCAAGGAGTCCGCGACGTTCCAATGGAGTGAGGAAGGGCGAAGACTGGTCTTCCGGGCTGAAGAACTGGACGAAAAGGGCGAAGATGGAAACGGGAAAGAAAGAAGCGAGGGCGAAGAACAGTAAGCCGTCTGGTCCATGCTGGAGAGAAAAAGATGGCGGTCTCCCGTAGGTCTTAAAGGAGGAATGTGCCACATATGCACACTTGAGTTGCGGAGCTGGGCAGATCAATTACATTAAGAATCCTCCAGGAAAAGAAAGCATCTTTGAAAGGAATGCTAAAATTCACAGGTAATTTATATTTCTGAATGGCAACTAAAAATGAAAATTTCGAATTGAAGACTTGGTATTATAAATGAAATTTGCAGCAGTGGGGTTTTTTTTTATACTTAAAACCAGTGTCTTAGCATTTTATTAATTAAAACCATGATCTGTGTAAAACTCTTGCTTGAATATGATAACCAATTTTGCTCATCTGCAGGCTTCGAGCCCACACACCAATGCCCCTTCCTACACATTTCTTCATCCATCCGCTTCCCTCTAATGTGACCAACGGCGGTCCGTACACCAAAAAAAAAATAAAGACTTTTTTCCAGCCCTCCCGACTGGTCCGCTGAAAATGGTTTCTTTTGCTGGAAAAATACATAACCTGCTAATTTTTGCATTAGTTCCTCGAACGATGCTGTCTTCTGGCGGTTTTTCGGTGCTCAGTTACTGCCGGTGTCGTAACCCGAATGCGCAACTGTTCTGCGCAGCCCCTCACTATCTAAGCGCATTCGTTGGCCATCATTTTTACCTCTCTATTATGTCAGGTGGTGACTCAAGAGGGAGTTAGGGTGGGATTTGGTTATGTATTTTTCCAGCAAAAGAAACAATTTTCAGCCGGTCAGTTGGGAGAGCCGACAAAATTGTCTTTCTTGTTGCTGGAAAAAACTATAACCTGTTAATTTTTGCATTAACAGTTAGATCTCGTCAGAGTTTGGTGGCAAACACCGCCCTAACGGGTTCCTTCGGGTTACGAGCCGGCTGTCCCTCAAAAAGTTTCACCAACTTCGCAGTTTATTCAGAAAACAGGAACCGTTGGTTTTAGAGATGAAGTCATGCTTCAGTCTTCGTTTTCTGAGTGCTTAATGGGGCTGGATTACACATTTGGCCCAGACGATGTAGTCCATTGGCTTGCTTAGTCGTCTCTCTGAAGTAATAGCTTGTGAAGACGGAGTCGTTTCGCCATGAAGCTGCGGTCAGGATGTACGAGATTGGAACGGAGTTTTGGAATGCCCAGGAGGTGGAGAGTGCCCTTAACTCGTGCGCTGTAACTCTTATGGCTTCATCTCTGCAACTGATGTTGGCGTTTTCATAAGCTCCTTGAATAGTTTCACGGATCCATTTTGATATGGTGGCCGCTGAGGTTTTGCCGAAGGTTCTTTCGTAGGGTAGGAAGAGTTGGGTTCTTCCTTTCCGTAGGCCTTCGTTGGTAGTTCTTGAGATGTAGAACCCTAGTACTCGGACGGGGCAAAGGTGACGTTCGGGTTCTTGTCCCATGATGTGTGTTAGAGCTGGAATGACAATTGATTTGGTTGGTTCGCAGGGTAGTTGCGTTTTGGCCCGGAAGTCAGATCTAAGCATTAGTGTGACGTAGGTGTTGTCAGAAGCGAATATGCAATATTCTGGGTCAGGTGAGAGTGCTTGTATTTCACTGCAACAGAGGCTTGAAGCTAAGGTTATGAGAAAGACGGTCTTTCTGGTTAGGATGGCCATGGGGCTGCCAAGGAGTGATTCGCACGGGTCTTTTAGAAGAGTGTTCAGGAAGATGGACAGATCAGTCAGAAAAGGTTCTCTTTTTTGCTGGACATTCCATTTCGAAAGATTTTATTAGGGACGAGAGTAGATGATCGCTTCCTGCAGCTTTGAAGACTGAATTGAGTGCTGAGTGGTAAACGAGGATCGTGGAGCCTTTAAGTCCTTTGGCAAAAAGTGTGTTGAGAAACTTCAAGAGTTCGGCAATAGGGAGATTGACTTTCCTTGTGTAACACCAATGACACCATCTTTTCCAGTGGCTGTTGTAGATTCGGTTGGTTGATGATTTGATTGCGAGACTTACGATTCTTGACGCTTCCTCTTTAAGAATGCCTGCCTTTCTGAGGAATTTGACGATAGTAGCCACCCGTGCAAACGAAGGGTGAAAAGATTTTTAGTGGGTCTAGCTTCCGTTTTGTTGAGTGAGTAGATCTGGTATCATTGGAAGGCTTCTTGGATCGTCTATTAGAAGGTTCAGAAGGAGTAGAAACCACGCTGCTGATGACCAGTTCGGAGCTACTAGCAGGGAGAGGCTGCCTGATAGGGGGAAGACTGTTATGCCGAGTTGGATGCAGAGAAGGAATATTGCCGAAATTAATTTGTGTTATTTCTGTGATCTCTTTCCACCTTCTTTCTTGATGAAGGCCACTGCGGTTGTGTTGTTGGCTTGGCCTTGTATTACTTTCCCTTAGACCAGTTCTAGAAAATGTTGGAGAGCATTGAAGACAGCCTTAAGTTCCAGGACGTTGATGTGGTCGTTGTCCTGTTCCGTCCAGGTTCCGGAGGTTTCCAGGTGGATGGCTAAGAGTGTGTAAGCTTTAGCTTTAGCGTGTGTCTACATGTACCTTCCATGGACGCATCGGTTAGCAGCAGTAGTTCTGGTGGAGGTTCGTGTAGTAGGACTGATTGGGTAAGGGTATGGACGTTTGACCACCAGATGAGAGTTTCTCACGGGAAATCCAGGACAGTGAGGCAACGATAACTTGTGTGGTAAGGTGTGGTTCCCCATGTGTCGATCGAGAAGTGATGAAATGGTCTGGTCATCCGCCTGCCGTAGGGGATTAAGTTCTCCATTGAGTCCATTTTCCCAATTAGGGAATTTAGTTCTGTGAGGGAGAGGTTTGGTTATTGACGGAATTGACGTGTGTGATGTATGGTGTCTTCCACTCCAGCTGGAGATGGTCTGATGGTTGCCATGATAAGGTTCAAGTCTACCCCTAGAAAGACGAAATTTTGAGTGGGTTGAATTCTTGACTTCTTGATGTTCACGCTGAAACCCAATTGGTTGAGGAGTTTGAGTGTGTAGTCTCTGTTGGCCAGGAGTTTGGATGGGTCTTGGTTGCTTAGTAGCCAGTCGTCTAGGTAGGCGCTTGCTTCCATCTGCTTCTGGTGTAGGTGTGCCAGGGTGAGTTTTAAGACCAGGGTTTATACTCTGGGTACAGAATTTAGTCCAAAAGGAAGACAATGGAACTGGAAGACTTTGCTTTGATAAAGATATCTGAAGAGATGTTGGATGGAAGGGGACATGAAGCTAGGCATTTTCTAAGTCTATCGATACAGTCCAGTCGTTAGGTCTTAGAGAAAATCGAATTGATTCCAAAGTTTCCATCTTGAAATGGTGGTTTTCCATGTAGCGATTCAGTGGTTTTAGGTTGAAAAATCATCCTTTCTCCTCCCGATTTCTAGGACCTGAGAAAGATGCGGCTGTAGAGCCTGGTCCGAATGGGGGATGGCATACTTGGATTGATTTCTTCTCGAGTAGTTCGTTTACCTCGGCTGTTAATTTTGGAGTTGGTTGAGATGCGTACTCCGATGGTGGAGACTGGACTAAGGGTGGTTTTGAAAGGAATGTTGGAAGAAAACCTTCTCGGATGATTGCAAGGACCTGTTGTCAATTTTTCCCATTCTGGAAGGTGATGTTTTAAGCGAGCGCCCACTGGATGACGAAGCTGGTGGGTGGCGTCGTTGGTCTCTTGATGTAGCTTTTCTTGCCTGGGGAAGAATGACGACTTCTTTTGTCAGAAGGATTTGCCTTGTCGTTGTGGCTCCGGCCTTTGGTGGGGAAGTTCTGAGAAAACTGGTTTGAACGATATGACTGGTTGCAACAAAATGGCTGGTTGTGATCTTTTTGACAGTTGTCAGTGTTAGAAGCCTGTGGTTTATTCTTCGACTACGATTCGGAGGGACGTTGGGCCGAGGAAGGCCTGTGCGAGTAAGGCTTGGAGAAGCTTTTCGATGAGTTCGAGTTCTTAAAAGGCTTGGGTTTTCTTGAGACTTCTAGATGAGGTGCCAAGGTGGGAATCAGGCCATGGAACAGAGTGTCAGACTCGTGGAGAGGAAGGTTTCTTCGGCTTGTGCTTTGTTGAGTCATTTAGATTTGAAGTTGTGGCGAAAGGGATGTCGCGCATGAGGAGGGTGTTGTTGAATAATGCACGAATGAACCAGTTCAGTGCATGATACATTGCGAAGCATGTCTTCTGGAAAAGTTGAGGAACGAGGTTGTGCAGGCAGTTCTTTAATCTCAGATGCAGAAGGTTCGGAAGAGTTTCTCACAAAGTGCATTAACTGCTGTGTTCAGGACATCAACTTGGGATGCAGCACGTACGCCTAGATGAATGCATTTGTCGGTTTCAAAGAGCACAAAAATGGGGATTTCGGCTCATCTTGGAAGATGGATGGCAGTTCCAAAGTCCATTTTTACTTCTGCTGCAAGGAACTCGGATTCAGGATAAGTGTCGAAGCTCTTCGCTGCAGTTGCACTTTCCCCTGTTGGTCTGAAAAAGGAGGATTCACTGCCTGGCCTTGGAGCAGGCAGTTCCTTGTCAAGTTCTAGTAGGTTGCCGCACCCCAAGATGGTGCCACCGTTGCGTAGCAGGCACATAAGCAAGGTCGTGGATTGTCCCAGTAACGGCTGCTGCTTGACGTTCTTTTCTCGCAAGGCGAACCTGAAACCCATTTTCAGTCCTTGGTTGATGACAGGGACATCGGAAGACTTGGATGGTTTATATACGAAGCAATAGGGAATGATGTCTTCAGCGGTTTTCAAAAGTTCGGCGAGAGGGATGGTAACGTTGTCGTCAGTCGATGGGTCCAGGAAACGAATGCGCTTGGCATTCGTGGATACTGGCAGCGGTGGCGCATTCGCGTCTTGAGTTGGCGGATCGACTGGATGGGTGGCATTCGCATTCGATGTAGAGTCGACATTCGATTAGTCAGCATCCGGAATGTCGAGAATCGGGTAGGCAGCGATCACCGGAGGGTGGTGGAATGAAGACCGGGAATTCTTAGAATGGCGATGGGCCGATGAGGAGCGCTTGTGACTGGATGACGACGTCGTGGCAACCTACTCATCGGTTCTCTTTGCTTTGATTGATGTCGTTATGGAAGGGGCGGCATGGCAGCGGTGTTGCGGTAGCTGAACTCGGTGGCAGCACCATCCATCATCTTGTTGATTTCAGAATGCGAGATGGGGTGGCGTCCTCTGGACGAATGAGAAGACAAATCCAATGGTTGCTTGGGTGAGAGTGCAGCTTCCTGTTTTCATTGTTGCTTGAGACGAATGTTGGGTTGGTGTGCTTCTTGAAAGTCCACTTCAAAAGTGGATAGATATAGCCTTGAAGACCACGAATGCTGGCCAGCTTGATGTGGGGAAGTTGCAGCAGTGTTGGCTATCTGGGTAGCGGCATTCGCATTCGTGGAAGTCGATGGTTGAAGAGCAGCAGAGAAGGCATCGGAGTTGACAGCGGGCACGGTCAGAGGACGGAAAGGAATCACTGTGAGCTCGGCGAGCAAGTCGGACATCTTTCTTCTTCGAGAGCCGAGGTTACAAGATCTTCAGGACGAATGTCGGGAGACAGACCCACGTAGACACATTCTGGAGGGAAAATGATAGCTAACGAATGCGCTTAAATAGAAAGGGGTTGCACAGACCAGTTGCGCCGTCAGGTTACGATGCCGGTGGTTACTGAGCACTGAAAAACCTCCACGGAGACAGCATCGTTCGAGGAACTAAAGCAAAAATTAACAGGTTATAGTCTTTTCCAGCAACAACAACAAAATATGTGGTTTGGTGAGGTTTGGTCATTTTTCTTCCCAAACACCATCAAATTTCCTTGGCTAGTACCCAGGGTAAATAATTAATTTGAGGGCAGTAATACAATCCCTCATGCCTAGCGACACTGCTCTTGTAGCACCACGCAGCCGAATGATATTGGAGGAATTCAGCGGTTGGAGAAAAAGATTCTCCCAGAGAACTTATTCTCGTCAGGAGAATCCAACGAAACTGTTACAAGATTGGGATCTCCTCCTTTACCTAAGGCGCGTTTTTATTACCCCACCAGCTCATTAACGCAGTCATTTATGCAAAAAATTACGTCACTTCCACCTCTATCCTGCTCGCGTCTATCTACTCTTGTGTGAACGCACGATTCCGTGCAGGGAGGCGGGCGGGAGGTCTTTGTTTGTAACACAGTTTCGTCGGATTCTACTCGGAGAACTTAAAATGAGAACAAGTTCTCTGGGAGAATCTTCATTTCTCTTTCGCAGAATCCACCTCACTGTATTACAAGATTGGGATAGATTAAAAAGCAGTGCACTTACACCTCGGGACTACACCCAGGGACCCCACTCATCCGCCACCTCGGCGTCCATATACGGGTCCCAGAGGAAGGCCCCAGCGCTCCTCAAGGCATACGGTCCTTCTTTGGCCCAGGCTAATAGCCGGAAGAACCAGGCTGCATACCACCAGTCCGGTGTGGCCAGTACTGCCCACTTCACTCGATCCACTATGATCTTGTCCACGCAACATCCTAGTAGAGGACACGGCGGGGGGCGGGGGGGGAAGGTACGGAAATAACGGTCCCCAGTTCACACTGAAAGCATCTACGAACTCTGCCCCTGAGCATCGTCATCCCCACGACCTACATCGCTGCAACTGGGCTATCGCCTCTGATGCGAACAAATCCACATGTGGCGTCCCAAACCACCTACTTATCTTCTGGAACGCCGCAGTACACAGCCTGAAGTCAAACCTGTCCCAGAAATTTCGAGACAGACCATCTGCTGTCACCACTCAACCTATCCGACTTCTAGGCAACGGACCATAGCATTTAGTGTCTGGGATCCCCCCCCCCCCCCCCCCCGATGATTCATGTACGACACTGACACCACATTATCCGAAAGGATTCGCACGACCTGGTCCCTGACCAGTTCTCCAAGTACATCTAGCGCTTTTAGCATAGCCAATAATTCTCTCGCATTTATATGCCACACAGCCTCCCAGGGCTGCCACCGTCCCTGCGCTCGTGATGCCCCTGTGGCTGCTTCCCAGCCCATGTCTGAAGTGTCCGTTGTCACCACCACTGCGGCCACCACTGAGACCCAGGATTTTTCTACCACCGGGCAACTCAAGAGTCGCCGCCCACCAGTTGAAATCCTCGCAGGACCCTAGCGAGAGGCTTCCGCTGTGTATCTCCGCACGACACAAGGCCATCAGGTCGTGTTGCCACCAACGTGTGAGCAATTTGCCATTCTCTACACACACAATAAGCTTTCCGCTAGGCCCAACAACCTTTGAAGCCCCTTAACAACGGTCACCGGGTTCCGTTGCAGTGCTGCAGCCAACCGTAATATACGAGCTTGTTTCTCAGGTGGTAGCACAAACTGGGCTGATTTTAGATCCAACGTCATACCCACAAGCCTGCGACGGTACCAGAACACACTGAAAAAAATCGGGAATATAAAACCCATGCTCCTTTTCACCCGCTCAATCACTCCTTGCGCTAACATCTCGCTCAATTTTGGGGCAATCTCTTTCGCATCAGGTAATGGCGGTCTTGCCGTAAGCCATCAGCGGTGGCGTATTTCCAATTCTAGACCCGCTCCATCGACAAAATCCAATACTGACGGCGAAGCCCCAATGGCCGCCCAGTTTGCACAATGTCCCCCTAACTTCCCAGTACGCCACATGCTCATTATTATGTAAGCTTTAGTTTTCAACAATCCAACAGCGCATACCACAAAGTTTTTTACTTGCGCTCGGTCGAGCCTATGCCTCTGCATGCCACAGCGTTCTGCATTGCTCAAAAAGAATTTTTCAAAACTGACCGACGTGCCAATCATTCGACAAACCCATTTTTCTTTTTATCACCCCCAACAACTCTTTCCACTGTCCGCAACTCGCGGTTTCTTTCGGTTCGGTCGTTACCGACTCCGATAATGGGTTTCGCATATGAACTCCCAACCGCATGTCTCTCGTCCGCTATTTTCCAAATGATTCCTACGAAAACCACAAAATAAGCACGAATCTGATAATCCATACTGAACCACTTCCAAAGTTCTCAAGAAGCAATTACATCCACGTGCGAACGCACTTGGCCTACTTTATTTTCTCCTGCAAAATTTTCCGTCGCAATGCTGGCCGCAATTTTTATACTCGCTAACCAGTATCGATAGAAATTACTCACCACCAAACCGCGTAGCCTCATAGCCACGCTGCTTGCTTGGCAAAAATGGCGCCCTTCAGTTCAACTGTGAAAATGATCATGCGGAACGACTGTCGTATAGCAATGTAACAATCTTAAATCAAGATTTTCTGACTGCTCGCGCTAGTGGCAAGAAAAAGAGTGGAAGGACGCGAGTAGGATAGAGGGAAGTGGGATAGAGGCAGAAGTGATGCAATTGTTGGCATAAATGACTGCGTTAATGAGCTGGCGGGGTAATAAAAACACGCCGTAGGTAAAGGAGGAGATCCCAATCTTGTAACACACTGAGGAGGACTCCGCGAAAGAGAAATGGCAAGTTCACGTGAGGTTCACGCAAGGTTGGATATGGTAAATTCACGTGAAGTCGGCCTTAGTTGAACTCGTGCCTACGTTTCAACTAAGGCAGACTTCAAGTGTACTTTTATTATTGTCGTGTCGCATTTTCGTCAACTGCTAATTTCCTCCAAGATGATGCGCTAGTATAAAACGACCTACATCGAGGTTCATTGCGATATCTGTGGTGTATAGCATCTGGATTGATCGCAGGTAAGCTAGGAGCTTTTGTAGAAGTCATTTTTGGGCACAACTGCATACCTACTTTCCTTTTCAGTCATCGAAACACTTAGCCCACATTAAGTTACAGTTCATGTTTACGTTTTTTAACGCTTAGATATCCTTAAGTTACAGTGTGCCCTTAATGCACCAACTGTCATAAAAACGACAATTTTAATTTGACTAAAATTAGTTTTTACTATCCTAAAATACTTAAAAGTTTAAAACACCTACAACACTTGCAATGCAATGAGGTTATCCTACATTCCACTTGGTGCGCAACAATCGTTGCTTCCAACAAGCCAGCGCCAGCCCAACAATGACACTTCGTTTTCCGGAACCCACAACTCGACTTTCCCAGGGTTCGGCGAAGCGGGGAGGCTGGGCGGGTCCTACTAAAGTTAAGTATTTTAGGATAGTAAAAACTAATTTTAATCAAGTTACAATTGTCGTTTCTTACTATCTGTAAAATACTAACCTCTAGTATGTGCCGAATTTGTCCAATAGGCCGGTGGGACATCACGAACCCTGCTAACTCTCGTTGCATTGCACTCCACACCAACAATACAATACACATCACACTTTAAACACTGCAAGCAAAGAACCTTTACCCATCTCAGCACTTGTCTCAGGCGAGGTCCTCAGCCATGGACTGCGATCCACCACTGGTATTGCCACCGGGCAACAGTGATGACAACTGTCCATCTTTCCACTGTGTGCTATCCACTGTGTACAAGGTGCATTTCCCCACAACTTCTTCACCAGAAAAAAGTTCATGTGGGCCAACCCCTCAACACTCCTCGTGTTGGGTTGGAATCTCTCCAGTATGCACTTTAACAGGAAGCTTTCCACCATTGCAACACCAAACACTGCCTCGTGACGTGTCACCTGAACTTCACTGACTTTGCCCACCTTCTTTCTCCCATTTAGAGAAAGTTCCAGCGGGCATGATGACACTGCAACACTCCTTGTGTTGTGTCATCTCCTTTCCACAGTGTACACAAACTTCACTCACTTCCCAACAACACTTCCAGCCGCCACATGGGGATGCTCCAGACCACTCCCACTTGCCGCATCTGTATCACGAAGATAATGGGCGATGAAGGTGTTCTTGTTGGTCCAAGGGCAGGCAGCTACCACATCATTAAGTGGGGTGCCAGACGCAAAGGCACAAGACTCAGCTAAAGCCCTCAACGCATGGGCCCCTCACATTCGCAGGATGTCTAGATGGTCCAGTCCGTTCTCATACGCTCGCGTGACGACCTCACAAATCCATTTCCTTATCTTCGCTGATGACGGTAAAGGAAGGATACCTCCAGATGCTCGATCCCATTTCAAAAACTGCGGAGTGAGTGTAGATCCTGCTCGTCCCGAACGTCCAGACTGCTCCGTCAAATTGGTCCTAATAAAAGGTGGAGAGCTCGGACCGAGCCTTGAGACCACTCCGTTCCCCCTGGACCAACCACTGGCTTCAATGCCTTAATCACCATGGCATGGGGGCCACATCTGGTTTTTGATTCTTTGCAAGGAAGTCAGCTGGAAAACCTAACGACTCGGATGACCAGTCTCGCGCAAAACGGATGTTCTTGCCATCTCTCACCAGAGCAGCTAGCTCGCTCTGCCGAGCCGCCGAAGCCAGAGCCACCAAGAAAAGAGTCCTCTGTGACAGTAGAAGCAACGGAGCTGAGCAAAGAGGTCCGTAAGGTGCCTCTAGACTGGCCAACACCAAGGGCAAGTTCCATTTGGGGAACAACTGTAAGGCCTCGGTCTTGCATTCACAAATGCCCGGACCAGGCGTGAAACATGTTCACTGGCCACAAGCTTATTATTGCCCAGGATCGACAAAACAGAGTTGATGGCCGACCTGTACCCCTTGACGGCAGTCGGGGACAGGCCCTTGGCGAAAGGTTCTTTCAAGTATGACGACAAAAAAAGCGGTTTTAGTAGGGTCCGCTGGATCACATCCCTTCTCCTGGCACCAGAAATGCGAAACCTTTCACCTGGCCTCCCTGTACTTCTCGTCGACGAATGGAGGCAACCCAACATCCGCTCCGAGGCCTCGGTGGTAAAATCCTCTCCTTCCAAATTCCTCACCACAGTCTCCACCCGTGAAGATGAAGTATACCGGGACAAGGGTGGGTGGCCGCACCTCCGTGCTGGGTCAGGATGGAGTCCGAGACGCAGTTCCACTAAGTCAGGAAACCATGACGCAGCTGGTCAGAGTGGTGCCACCAAAATGTATTCTCCCGGGGACTTGCGAAGTTTGTTGCAAGACGTTTGCAGAAGCGAGAACGGTGGGAAACAGGTAGCTGACAGGCTTGCTCAAGTTGATGGAGAGAGCGTCCGTGGCCCACATCGTCGAGTCCGGAAACGGCAAGACAAAGTGTGAGAGTTGGCAGTTGTAGCACGTCGCAAACAGGCCCACCCAGGGCTTTCCCCACGTCAATAACGAGCTCTGGCACAGGCTGGGATAGAACCTTCATTCCGTTGCGGGAGTTCTCCGACATGACAACTCGTCTGCTAGATTATGGAGCTTCCCTGCTACATGATGCAGACGCAGGTTGAGGTGCAGGGCTTCGCGCAGTCGAAACAGCTGGGAGGTCTCTTCCATCATCAACCAAGAACGAGTCCCTCCTCCTATCATAACGTGAGCCACCGCCGTCGTGTTGTCCGTCATGGCCCTCCCCGCCTATCACAGTCTTCCCACGCAAAAACTCCTTCCCAGGCCTGCACCGCCAGACGTTTTGCTCGCTTCTCCTGAACATTGATATGTAACTGGCACTCATCTGACCACACTCCCGCCATCAATAGACCCTCGAAGTGCACCCCCAGCCTGTGGAGGACGCGTCCGTGAAGAGAAGTCCAAACGGCTTAGGGTACTGAATCGGCACTCCCCGGCAGGTGGTGAGGGGGTTGCTCCACCACTGAATGGTATCCACCTGCCAACTGTCCAGAAAAATCACGTCCCACCAGGTCGACGAGGCTGCCACTCCTGGTTCCTGAACCAATGCATCGGCCGAACCTTCCATTCCCCGAAAGGAACCAGGTCAGCGCATGAATCGACGACACCTATTACCGACGTCAGGTCCACTGACGTAATCTCGGTGGCCAGCTTTCCATCCAATCCTGTTATTTCTCTACCTGTTCCTGCAATGGCCAAACTGTGAACTCGCCCGTATCGAACCGAGCGCAGAGGAACACTAACCGCCTGCACGGCACCAGCCTAGACTTTTCCAACTAGACACCTTGACCCAGAGCCTTGAATACATGACGACACCTGAGTACTTCCTCCGACTGATAGCGGAGCAACCAATCGTCGATGTAGGCATGGGCCCGAATGTCCAGACGATGCAGAAACCCCAAACCCAGGCAAAATACTGCCGTGAAGACATAAGGTCCAGTTGCAATCCCAAAGGATAGGATACGAAACTGGTACAATTGACCTCCTACAAAAAGGCGAAACAGATGCTGAATCCCCTTGTGCAACGGATCATGCATGCATCCATCCTCGAAGTAGATGGCAATCGTCAACAATGGTTGGCTGCATCGCTTCTCTGACCGAAATTAACAGTCTTCATTTTGAAACGCTGCTTCTCTAGAAGTTGGTTCAGCTTACTGAGGCTGAAGATAGCGCTGGTCAGACACAAATGGCGGCGAACAGCCTCTGCATACAGCGGAGAGAGTGAACAAGTCGTCGGTGATGAGCTTCCAGTTGTCCACATGGCGACGAAACCTTCTCCCCAACTGCCGGTGAAGTGGAGGAAGGTGAGGGGGGGGGGGAATCCATATCTGCTCCTGCGGGGTTGACCCCGAGAGGCACCCCTTCCACGTTGTGAGAATCCACGGAAACGTCCCCTGCCTTGAAAAGGGGCTGATCCCTGAAACGGGCAACATGCTGCTGCGTTGTAGAAAACGCTTGCACGCATGAACCCGAGAACGAGGGAGGACATGTTCTCTGCCCAAGTCGCCAAATGCAAAATGCCCCTAAAAAAATAGAAGTACGGAATGCATAGAGAAAACTGCTATGTTCCGAGAAGAAACACATGCGTAACCTAGATTGATTAAGTTTTTTTTTTTTCGAAATCTTCGCTCAACCCCAAACTCAAAATGCCGTTCAGCGTAAGCAAATTTTCGGTCCCTTGGAGGGATCGACGTTCTGACGTTTGCAAACCTAGATGTTAAGCGAAAAACCACCATTACCTTCCAGAACGGCGTCTGGGCCTCAGACAAGAATGAAAAAACCCCCACCCGAGCAATGCCGCCGGGGCTAGCAAAGTACGAGAGTGGGGAGGGGGGGGGGGGAGACTCGATGCAAGCAGACAAAAAAGTTGACCTGACATTGCAAAAGTGGACAACTCCGTTTTCCAAGTTAGCTGACACTCGACGTGTTTACAAGACAAGACTAGAATTTAATTTCAACTTAAAGAGATGAACCGAGTTTCCATTCATAATGAGTAAATGGTTCCAACCAAGCCACACGCAAGGAGCGGGGGAGAGGGAGGAGGGGCATCCGGGTCAACCTCCGACACAATCATGCATCTTTGGAGTTGAGAAACAGAGCAGCAGAAAACTTAGCCAGCAAAAGGCAACAAAAGGATTCGTTCTGCAGATCCCCGATTTTCATTCCAAAAATCCAAACGATTTACTTATAGGCCTCACACTGCACAGCAAACGTGGTAAAATGCCCTAATGCAGCCACTGACCGTCATACAAAATACAGTCAGTAACAAGCAAGGAATTTAAAATAAAAAAATTAAAAATTCCTTAACGAAACTAAAGGCCATGAATTAAGCAGCAAGGAATTAAAGTTAACAAATTAAAAATCCTTAACGAAATAAAAAGAAATGCAAGATTTGAACGGCGTTTCCGATGCAGTGACCGCTTGTTCAACTGAAAGAAACACCGTAAAAAACTGCACGAACGGCCAATGTGAAGAACCAAATACGGCCATGCAACGGCCTGTCAACTCCCAATGACGATGGCCGGCCACAGCACGTGACGAGAGCCGTTAAGTGCAACCAGAATGCGGCCAAGTACTAACAAAGTTGCGATGTGAAACCACACGTGGCTAACAAGGAACGCTGACGAACTGTGAAGTTTGCACTGATGTTTAGCACCCTTGTAGGTCTGACAACTTCTTGCACATTTCACCCAGGCGTGGTGTTTGCCACAGTTTGTACAGTTTACTGGTGTTTGCCACGCCCCGAGTGTAGGTCCTTTTCCCCTATGTGGGTACACAACATAGTGGCTGAGACTCTTTTTTTTTTTTTTTTTTTTTAGCGTTTCCACCGCCACGAGACGTTTTGGGGATCACTTCCTCCTTGGAGTTTTCATTTCTGTTGCATTTCCTTTACTCAACCCTCTTTGCAACATTGTCCCGCACTAACAGCTCCGATTCAGACACGACTGTCTGCTGTTGTGCAGCCACAGACCCTGTGCCAACAGCCTCATGCGATTGGCGAGTGGCAATCGGGGAATGGCGTTTGCCGATTGGCGATACAGGAACGCTGCGAGATCGTCTATCATCATTCCGCACCCCGTGCGATTCGACAGCATGACGCCGCCGTTGAGGATGTTAAAGTCTGAGTACGGCGTCAGACTTGGTGCGTCACTCGGAGCTTCGTGGTGGCCGCCACGCTCCGAGTGTGGGTCTTTTCCCCGACTATGGGAACTAAATTTAGTGGCTTAGACTCGTTTTTTTGGCGTTTTCTCCGCCACGAGACATTTAGGGCTAACTCCCTCCTTGGAGTTTACAGTTTTCTTGCAATTCAATCGCACATCCGCTTTGCAACATTGCCCAGCACTAACACCTCCGGTTCATACACGACCGCCATTAAGCCTCATTCCCCCCCCCCCCCATACACGACCGTCTGCCGTTGTGCAGCCACAGACCCTATGCCAACAGCCTCATTCAATTTACTCACCACAGGCAGCTTTTCCTGCAACAACAGTTTCAGTTTCATAACTACAACGCTCCTACTCCGTGACAGCAATAGATGGCAGCACCTGTCCAGCACACGATGGCGCGATTGGCGAGTGTTGCCAGCGCTTAAAACGAAAATTTTAACATAGCTTAAAATTGGTTTTTACTATCCTAAAATACTCCCCTTCAGTAATTCATGCTAAAATCGCTTATTTTGGCTTATCCTTGCCCAAAAGCAAAAATAAAATCTATTTTTGTCGTCTCCTTAAGTTTTCCCCTCTGCCCGCCAGGCGCGCCACTGTGTCTACACACAGATGCGGCCGCCATCTTGGCTAATCCTCACATTTGCTTATCAAACCTTTCTGCTCAGCGATTGCGGGGGGGTTTACATTACTGAAGGTGAGTATTTTAGGATAGTAAAAACTAATTTTAAGCTATGTTAAAATTTTCGTTTCTTACTATCTGCAAAATACTGACCTTCAGTAATTCATGCTGACTTTGTCGCCCTGGTGGCGGGTGCTGAACATTCCCTGAAAACTATACATTAAAAGAACCACAATTATTCACTGTTATTAGAAAAGGGTCGCACCAGTTACCCACCTTTTACACTGTGTGCGTCCTTTTCTCTCTTCATTTCCGCCATTCTCGTGACCGCCTCCACCTCTTGTGTTGGCTGTCCATTGTGTTTGGTGACTTGAGCCTGTGTGCTAGTTTTCCTGTTTGTGGTTTGCTTCCACCAGGATTCACACTATGATCCACCTCCTCGTTCCCTCACTGGTTGAACCTCTGTCCAGCCACCACGTGTTCTCTGATCACTGCGGCGCCACTTTCACTACTAGTGTCACGGAGGTAGTGGCTTACAAAGGTGTTCCGGTTGTTCCATGCGCAAGCTGCCACCACCTCGTCCAGCAGCGTCCCACAGCCGTATGCCCATGATGCTGCGAGGGCCCTCAGTTCATGTGCTCTTATGTTGCGAGGAAGATCCGCGCAGTCCGCTCCCAACTCGTATGCCCTCCGAATTACCGCGCAAATCCATTTTCCCAACTTGAATGGCGTCACTGCTTTGTTGACAGCTCTGTCGAGCGCCTCGTCCACCTGCAGGAATCCTCTTCCGCTGGTGCCCCTTCCTCCGTCCGGACCAAGTAGTGGCGAAGTGCTCGGATTGGGCATTGTAACCTTTCGTCACCTGTGTGAACCATCGGGCCTAGGGCAAGGATCGTGACCGGTTTAGGAGCCACATCCGGTCTCGAGTTCTTCGCCGTGAAGTGTGCCGGGAAGGACAGAGAAACCTTGGACCAGTTCCTGGCGAAACGAATATGGTTCGGCCCCCTATAAAAAGCCGCCACCTCACTCTGCCTCGCTGCCAAAGCTAGTGCTATCAGGAAAACCGTCTTCTGGGTAAGGTGTAACAAAGACGCCTTCCGAAGTGGCTCGTACGGCGGACCCGACAGGCTCTTGAGGACCAATGGGAGGTGCCACTTGGGAAACAGTGTTCAGGTCCGCGGTCTCGCTTGGTCAAAACCAAGCATGACTTTCGACAGCAGTTGGTTTTCCACCACTTCCTTTTGCCCCAGGCATGACAACACAGAATTAATCGCTGACCTGTAACCCTTGATGGCCGACGGCGCTAATCCTTTATGAAAAAGACCTTCAAAAAAATCTGTAATGTTGAACTCGGACGGGCTACACGGGTCGACGTCCTTGTCCGAGCACCAGCCGTACCACTTCTTCCACTTCGATTCATAGTTCCTACGCGTCGATTCTTTTAAACCGACCAAGATCCTTTCTGCCACCTCCACGGAGCATCCTTTCTTCTGCAGGTTGATCCTTAAAGTAGCCACCCGTGAAGATGAAGAATCCCAGGATTCTGATGGAGGGTCTGTCCTCTGTACTGTGATAGCAGTCTCTCCGTGATCGGTAAGGGGACTGGTTCCTCTCTCTTGAGTTCGAGCATGTCTGGGAACCAGGGTGCCGCTGGCCAGAAAGGTGCCATCACAATGAATGTCCCGTCGGACTCCCTGATCTTGTTGATCACAGTCAACGTATCGAAAAACGTATCGAAAAACGTGGGAATGCGTATGCAAACATTCCCCCCCCACGGAATGGATAGCGCGTCGGTCGCCCACGCCTGTGGATCTGGAAAAGGGGAGACGTATGCTGACAGTTGGTGTTTGAACCGCGTTGCAAACAGGTCCACCACTGGTTGTCCCCATTTTTCGAACAATGCCTTGCAAATCTTCTTGTCGAGCATCCATTCCGTGGTCGGGATTGTCTTGGCCCTCGACAGCTCGTCCGCCCAAACGTTTAGCTTCCCCGCTATGTGTCTGGGCACTAGTGTGATGTTGTTTAGTTAGCAGAAGATCAATAATGATGTCGTTTCTTCCATCAAGGCTCTCGAGTGCGTGCCACTTCCCTTGCGCATATAGGCTACCGCTGTCGAGTTGTCCGACATCACCTCAATGACTTTGTGAGCTACGACATCTTTCCACTCGTGAAGGGCGTATCATACTGCTCTCAGTTCCCGTAGATTGATGTGGAGGTCTATCTCTTGACTTGACCAGGACCCCGCCGTATGTGCACCGTCTAGGTGGGCTCCCCATCCCGTCGCTGAAGCATCCGAGAACAGTAGCTTCTCCGGAGTCGGTTCCCTTGGTGGCACCCCTCGTTCCAGTGTGGCAGGCGTCAGCCACCACTCCGCACTCTCTCTCGGAAAATGCTGCAGGCTTATCCAGTCTTTCCAGCTCACTCTCGGATACCACTCGTCCTTCGTCAACCAGTGGAGGGGCTTCACTTTCCACTGGCCCAAAGGTACTAACTTTGCGTTCGAGTCCGCTATCCCTATGGCCGATGCCAATTCTTTTGCGGTTATTCGTTCTCTCTGGAGGAGCATTTGCATCGCCACTCTTGTGCTTGCTATCCTCTCTTTGGATGGTCGCACCAGCCCCATTCGAGTGTCGAACTCCGCTCCGAGAAACACGAAGACTTGTTGAGGGGTGAACCGTGATTTCTTCACATTGATGCCAAGTCCTAGCCGTCTGAAGAGTGAAGCGCACAGGCGTAAATGTCGCGTCAGTTCTTCTGCCTGTCGGTGCCTCACTAGCCAGTCGTCTAAGTAGGCGTGCACCCGAATTTGTTTGCGATGTAGTTCGGCGAGCACAGGTTTCATGACCCTGGTGAACACTTGAGGCGCCGTGGCCAGTCCGAACGGGAGTGTCGTGAACTGGTAAGAAATTCCTCCCACAACCAGACGAAACAGGTGTTGGACCTCCTTGTGTAGCGGTATGTGTAGGTAAGCATCCTCTAGGTCGATAGATGCTGTAAAATCTCCCAGTTGGATTGCTTGCCTGATTGTTCCTATAGTTTCTATTTTGAAATGCTCTACGAAGATGTGAGAGTTCAATTTCTGGAGATTGAAAACGAGTCGTTTTCCGCTGCCTTTCGAGATCACCCTCGCCGGGCTCCAGAAGCCCATGGAACCCGGCGGTGAACGAATCAGATCCCCTTTCCTCACTAGGGCGTCCACTTCCTCCTGCAATTCCTTGTTTTCCGCAGTCCCTTCCGTCCAGGCTGGTGGCCTGTCTGTCAGCACTGGATGGGAGGAAAATGGAGGATAATACCCATGTTGGATGGTATCTAGTACGAAAACGTCTTCTGTCAGTAGTAGCCACTTCTCCAGATCTTCGATAATCTTCCCCCCACCTGACGGTGAAACGGGAGAAGATTCAGCTGGTGATCGTCACTGACGGCTCGACCTCCTTCCCCGAGCAAAACCTGCGCTCCCTCTCCTGTTTGGGGGGGGGGGGCGGCGGCAGGCGGTTCTCGAAAGGGCGTGGAATCCGAACTCTTGTCACTCGTTGAAGCCTTCCGTTGCGCCCCTTTCGCTTCTGGTCCGAAGCTCTGTCCTCTGAAGCTGCCACTAAATCTTCCGAATGGCCGCCTACATCTTTGTTGGGGAAAGGACCCTCCTGCAGCAATGGGTGGCTTCGTCTTTTCCTTGAGATCCGGAGCCAGTTCCAGTAGTTTGCCATCGAACACCGCTGATAACGCATGAATCGGGAGCAGACGCAGTTGTCCCATCACATCAGTGGGGATGTGGGCCGCCGACTCTAGGAGGGCAGCACGTTTCCTAAAAACCTAGTTGAGTAGCAGCCTCGCCAACCAGTTCAAGCTGTCTTTCTGGAAGGACGAGGCCCTCTTCATGAGGTGGAGGCATTCACGCACCGTCTCGTCGTCTCGGGCTTGTTCTGCACCAGTGTCTTGATGGCCGCCGTCGACGCTGAATATATGTGCTCCACGTGCGAGTTCGCCCGAATCCCACGCCCGAATCCCCCGAAGACGATAGCCTCGTCTTCGTCGTGTAGGTGGAGAGGTGTACGTATGAACGCAGGTACCTTGAGCACCGAATCCATTTCCAATTCTGCTTCTTCCGTGACATATTCTGCTTCCGGAAAAGTCCTAGATCGTTTCTAGGAAGGAGCGCCCTTACCCGTTGACTTAAAAAAACATTTTGGCCTTCCTCGGGTCGTGCGCTGGTAAAGGCCTTGCCAGTGAAATCGGCTTGTCGTCCCTCCGAGTAAGTGACTCATTATTAAGTAGTTGTCGGAACGCGACAGCAGATTGAGGGAGGTGCAACGGTGCCGCCTTCTTTTTGCCCGAGTTGGCCAGCGTGTCCATGGGAGGGTCTGCCGGATCTTCCTCCGTTGGCACGGCCTCCTTGCCAAATCTCGTCTCTCTCAGATGTTTGAAGGCGTATCCTGCAAACGTCTTCCAATGGATAAACCCCGGCCCTTCTTCAAAGGGTCCTTGTCCGTGGATTCCGGGTTTAGTTCCTCCTCTCCTTGCCATTCCCCTTCCTCCTTTTCTTCCCCTTCTTCCGCAAATTCATCCTCGAATTCTTCCTCCTCCGAAAAAATGTCATCTGCCTGGAATTCCTTTTTGGATTTTTTACACACAGATTCCGACACAGGTTCTGTAACCAGCTGTCTTTTCCGGTCAGCATGTCCCTTTAATGATGGATCAGGCACAGCCAAACCTTGTGAACAACTCTTCAAGGCTTCCCGAAGCACCAATAAGTGTTCTTCCAATTGTGCACGCCCGTAGTCTAACTATCCTAGCTGGCGATTGTCGGCGCTGCGGCGATTGTTGGCGCGGTCCAGACTTGCACGTTTTCGTTGCAGCGCTGCGATCCTTCCTCGACTTACTTCCCGGCGACGCCTGCCCACCGTCTCCGTGACCGGGGGACCGCGACCTGCTGCGCCGACCGTCACTGTGATGCGGCGATCCCCGGCGACTTCCTGCGCTCTGGCGATGCGCTGCTCCCAGAATCGCTCGGCGACGACCTCCCGCCATCCTTAACCCACAGACGCTAAGCCATCTCAAGGAAATTTGCGAACCCGTCACCGTCCGGCGGCGCCCCTCGAGCTCCCTGTTTGCACTGCTCGGGACGCCCCTTGTCGCCTAGCGATTTCGAGCCCTGTCCCCGTCTGCTCTCCCTTTTCTCGGGCGCGGACTGGGATATTGACACTTTATTACTCCTAACCACCGTGTCGGCTCTGTCCCTGCGGTCACATCCGGAATTCTTTCTTTCCGTGTGACGACCGCTAGGTGTGGTCGATGTTCCAGATTTTCTCATCGTATCGCCCACTTTAGCTGCAACTATACCACCATCATTCTGCTTATCGTGAGAAGACCGTGACGCCTTGCTTTCTCCACTTATCAAATTCTCACTAGATTTTCCTACCATACCCCCTTTGCTACTTAAATTGGGGGCAGTAATCAAGTGGCTTTTCTGTGCAACCGAATAGCCCGACTTATGGGTGGCCGAACTACCAGATTTCGACTGCTTTCCCGCGCTCTCCACAGTCAAACTACGATCGTTATTGTGCAAGGACACATCCGTCACAGTAGGAATTGACGGTTGCAAAATCGTCCCACCCGGATTATGGGCCTTTAGGAGGTCAGCAAAAGAAGCTAGAAGGTCGGATTTTAAAACTTCGATTTTTGTATCTAACGATTTATTGAGGTCCTTGGTAAGAATAGCTTTGGATCCATCGTCTTTCTGATTAGCTGTAACCGCCGCCATGTTCCTTGCCGCCGTCACGGCCGCACCCAAAGAGTTCGGTGTATAAACCGTTTGATCGGACGGATCGAAACCTTCAAAATCCGGCGGCGAAAAATCACTAGGGGTCTCATGAAAAATAGTGGGAGTATCAGGGTCAATCTCCATTAATTTTAAACGATCATCAATACTTTGCTTACCGGCCTTCTTTTCTTTGTTAGCCCGTTTGTTGTCGGTTTTCCGCCATGCACGAAGAATGTGGGTAATGGCCGCTGCCTCGTGTAACGCGCACAAATCACAGAATTTGTTCACAAAATCACACTCCCTACATTTTCGACAGGAAGGGTGCAAATCCTGCGGAGTTTTGACACATGTGCACGACGGATAATTCCCACCTTTAATCGTTTCACGGATCCTAATCTCACTCTCACCCACGTCAGACATTTTGAGCTCTAGACAGAAAAAAACACGTTGACGCTTCAACGTGCCCAAGCGAATGTGAGGATTAGCCAAGATGGCGGCCGCATCTGTGTGTAGACACAGTGGCGCGCCTGGCGGGCAGAGGGGAAAACTCACGGAGACGACAAAAATAGATTTTATTTTTGCTTTTGGGCAATGATAAGCCAAAATAAGCTATTTTAGAATGAATTACTGAAGGTCAATATTTTGCAAATAGTAAGAAACGCCGCCATCTTCACCCGCAGCAAAACGAAACCATCAGCATAAGCTTTGCATTGTTCGCCGCTACTTCCGCACGCAACAAGTCCATCCTAATTCCATTTTACCTGCTTCTCCACAGCACCCACAATCAATTCCAATTTTCCAGGGAGCGACCGGACCATCAGGGAAGACACAACCACCGATGACGAAACAACCTCGGTTGCATCCACATTAGGCCTAACCGACGCGTTCACAACATCATGGCCCAGAATGAGCCGCAACAGATTTGTCCGACAAAAACACAAGTGGGGCATAAATGTCAGTGCTTAAAAATTCTAAACGACGCTCAAGAGGAGTTTAAGATCCAGAAGCAGACTCCAACAGCGTCTTTTTTGCAAGATGCACTCGATGCTGGTCAGATTTCTTCCAGGTATGCAGCACCTTCTTCACAACTTTCGTGTCCATAAAATCCACAAACCACACTCGGATTCAGAAAAATTACAAGTCCTACACCTGCGACAGGCAGGGTGAATATCCAAAGGGGTCTTTCTGCACAAACACACGGGAAATTCTCCCGACTCCAACATACAACGCAATTTATTATTGTCCGTCATTTTGAAAATTTCGGACAGGGAATACAAACGCCGGTGATTCCCTAACGAAAAGCAAAAAGAGAGCAGACCAAAAACCACACGTCTGCACTGTTCCGTAGCCGAAAACGAAGTGTCATTGTTGGGCTGGCACTGGCTTGTTGGAGGCAATGATTGTTGCGCACCAAGTGGCATGTAGGCTAACCTCATTGCATTTCAAGTGTTGTAGGTGTTTTAAAACTTTTAAGGAACGTTTAAAAAATCGTGTAGAAAAGCAAATCGAAAACGATTTTAGCACATACTAAAGGTTAGTATTTTACAGATAGTAAGAAACAGCATTTTTTTAGGTACTGAAAAATTTACACGTGTACAACATAAGCTTAAATAAATACACATGCAAACCTATTTAAATTGGCTTTAGGAATTAAATGTCAGATTGCCTGAGCTGGGAATTGAAACCAAAGGCCGAAGTCCTACCGCTAAGCCATACTGACACGGCCACGCTGGTCTCAGTGGGTGGGTCCGCATTATTTAGCATTTCTCGAGCCCATTCGGCTTTTTATCTCGTTTAATCCATAATAATCTTTAATAAATAACAATCTATTATTGGAACTGTTTATTTACAAAGGCGAGTCTTATTACAGACGGGTGTACTTATATCCCTAAAGAGTATCAAGTTTGTTAAGAGGCATACACTGGAGTAGTACTAATCACAGCCTCATTTTACCAACGCTCGATTTGGAAATTTTTCGTTTAAAGGTTAATTAAATTGAAGAAACAACTTAATTGCGCTCTGAATCTATGACTAACTTCTGTACAATTTAAAACTTGGTACAAACGGAATGAGATCAACAATTGTCGCAAAGTACATGAATTGCATACACACCACACCCCAACCCACTTCTCAATCAGTTCTTGGAACATCTAACAGCTTTACCAAATGCAACATTAAGAAAACTTTCATTTAGCAACCCATTCTTCAGTCTGCACACAAAATTTACACATTAGCAATCCAATTCATTGGCGTTCCATTACAGATATGACGCTGTGAAAATATGATACACAAATAAGCACTGTCTTCAAAGGATATTCACAAATAGAAAACAAAAACAAAAATGCTACGGTGTTTCTATAAACGTAACTCAGGAACGTATAAAGCACAAATAACACTGATGACTAACAGTGATGAAATTTCTTACGCAGAACAAAATTGAACTGTTGAACAGGATACATAAAAAAAAAACACTATACAAAATGCACGTTAACGTTATCTGGTGTGTGGCTACTCAATGAAAATTACATTGCTTAATGTATTTTTGTTTTGTTTATTGTAGTAGCTACCAGCTTCGAAGATAGCTTCTTCTGGTAGAGGATCAACTGACATAACCAAAGCAGGCAAAGCAGAAGATATGACTAGATCGTTCAATTTTCCAGATAGCTCCAAAATTAACACTGTACGAGCCAAACCCCTACACAATCAATTTTAAGTACTGTGCACATGTTGAATATGCATCACAGAAGTCACTTACTTACTGCACTTAACCAAATCAACGCATTACAGTAATTAACATCACAGAAATGAGCAATGTGTCATTACAAACTTTAAGTGCCTAACCTAAGTGCAAATCCTAAGGAATCTAAGTCAACATAGTGAAATTAAATCAAAGTAGCTATTCTGAAGACTGTACAGTTGGAAATACACTTTCTTCCAATTAAATATAACACTTTGCAGGTAGAATATCAAATTTCAGTTAACATGCACAAAGCGACAAGAACTGCCTTGTTCATATCTCTCAGTGCACTTCAAGGGGATCTCTTAAGCTAACAGTCTTTGCCGGACAAGCCCTATAAACAGCCACTAACACACACATTTAAGATAACTAGTAGCTCCATTCGCATACAATTAAAAAGGTACCTGAACAAAATTTCAGATAGCTTTACTAACTGCACATAAAATTCAACATATACAATAAATAACAGCTATCTTAACTGCACTCGAACAGGAGACGGCAAACACTTAAGAGAAACCCTTCAATTTTTAAATACAAGAATCCAAACTGTCAAATGTCACAAATGCGTAAATTCTTAGTTCAGTAACCAATGGCTTGAGGTACACCGTTGACCGTTTTGGACTTCAGAACGCCGTCCTCGGTTACCGTTACTGTTTCAATGCCATTTTCTGAAGTTCTGAAAAAGAAAAGAAATAATACAGTAGGCTCTCTTTATAACAACCTAGAGCGATAAAAAATGGTTCTTTATACAGGGTGGGCCACAAAAAACTGACGACCCAACATTTTTTAAGTTTTCTAGTTAGCACCCCTCAAACCCAGGATATGACAGAACTAGAAAAGTTGGACTTAGAAAATGTTGGGTCGTCAGTTTTTTGTGGACAACCCTGTACAAAGAGCTCTTAATACAGAAAGTTCCTTTACATGTAAGTGAAGTAATTACAAGTTCATTATATAGATGATAACAACCTAACAAATAATATCAAACTATATCTGCGTTCTGATTGAACTGCGACGGCAATGTGCATAAACTGCAGTTATACATTGTTAGGTGAAAAAGTTTCAATTTTGGGTTGTGGTTCAGGTTTGCCCTTTTTGCCGTCTGATAAATTCATTGATTTCTTGTTTGACACAATAATTTATATATCAGTTCCTTATAATGATGGTTTTTAGTATGTGAAAATGGTTTCTTTATATGGAGCTGTTCCTTGTATATAGAGGTTTTTTTTTTAGCATACAAACAAAAGATGGCCAACCAAATTATTGTCCTTATAGGGAAAAGGTGTCCTTCATAGGTGTTCTTATAGGGAAAGGTGTCCTCTATAGGGAAAAGTTCCTTACACGGAGGTTCGTTATATCAAGAGTCTACTGTAATGTTACAACTTTTTAAAAACAAACTTGTAAATAATTTATGTAATGTGTTTTCTTAGAACGGTATTTTTTCCTAGGATAGACGTTAAACCCACGAAATATGAACATGGAGCCAAAAATAAATAAAAAATTTCTGCTAAAGTAGGCAATTAATTTTACTATGAAGAGGGACAATGTTGTTGTAAATTCCCTTTATTTGGGATGACACAGACCTTGTGTACTGACAAGCAAAAGTGGGCTTTCAGACGATGGTTTTAAAATCAGAAAAGATGTCGTGAATAGCACCAGTTACCGAAAAGTATGGCAAAAAGAACATTTTGCCGGCCCCAGTCAGGCCAGCTAAAAATGGTTTCTTTTTGCCTAAAACATACTTAACCTAATAATTTTAGCATTACATTCCTCGAATGTGATGTTTTCCTGGAGGTTTCTTCCGGTGCTCAGTCGCCTGCTTGCATATCCCACCGTGCATGCGCGGCACGGTCCTCCCTTATAAAAGCGAAAGCGTGGACGCTTTCGGCATTCATTTTACTCTCAATATGTCAGGCGGTGACTCGACAGGGGAGGTAGGGCGGGAATTAGGTTAACCCTTAAAACGCCCTGTCATACGTTAGTTCACATAGTCCACTTCTAGGGTGCTATATGCTAATTTTTAACATATTATTCATTTAACACCTAGCGTGTAAAGGGTTAAGTTTATAAGACTCAGATTGTAGTTATTGACTTAAGTATGTTTTAAGCAAAAAGAAACCATTTTTAGCCGGCCTGACTGGGGGCCGGCAAAATGTTCTTTCTTTATTGCCAAAACATCTTAACCTGATAATTTTAGCATTATCAGTAGACCTCGTCAAAGTTGGTGGCGGGCACCGCCTTGACGGGCCCCCCGGGATGCAAGCAGGCTTAGTCCCCAAAATATTTTTATCTGGAAGAGAAAATATTTGCACTTTATTCAGAACATTGTAAACAGGAACTTTGATCTCTTTCATAGGGTTTGGTGGCCCTGAAAAGGACCGTTGTTTGAGTGGGTCTTGCTTCCATCTGGATGGCTTGCTTCTGCTTCGTTCCGAGTGCTTAAGGGGGCTTGACCACGGTTCTGGCTGCGACGATCGGCTCCAGCCGGTGTAGTCCAGATTTGTCTCTTGTATTGGGAGGTGAAGGTTGATTGATGGCGCCAGGATGCTGCTACCAGGATCACTTCTATTGGGGTGGCGTTCTGGTGGGCCCATGATGTAGATATTGCTCTTACTTCATGTGCAGTTATCCTCATGCTCTTACTTATGTTTTGTTTATCGTAAGCTGCTTCGATTGTTTTCTTTATCTATCGTGCCACCATAGCGGCTGAGGTTTCGCCGTTCTGGAGGTCGATGGGAAGGAAGAGTTGATTCATGCCTTTGTGAATGTCTTCGTGTTGTGTGCGTGCAAGATAGAAGCGTAAAGCCCTAACTGGGCAGAGGAGGTGTTCAGGTTCGTTGCCTGTGATGTTGGAGAGGACAGGAAACGAGATTGGTTTTGAAGGTTCGGATGGTTTTTGGGTTTTAGCTCTAAATGATGATCTTGGGTATAATGTGACTGAGGAGAAATTCGGGTCGAAAATGCAGTAGGCTGGGTCTGCGGAGACTTGAATCTCGGAGCATCTGAGGCTGGCTGCCAGGGTTACTAAGAAGACAGTTTTGCGGGTCATTAGGTGAAGGGAACTGTCCTGCATGGCTTCGTATGGTTCCTGCATAAGAGACTGTAGGACGAGGGATAGGTCCCAGTCGGTTACAGTTCGCCTGGTTGTGGGACGTTCGTTTTTGAAGGAGCGTAGAAGTGCAGAGAGGCGATAGTCGTCTAATAGTTTGGTTTTGTTGACGGCCTTGAATACTGAGTTTAATGCGGAGCGATAAACGAGGATTGTTGATCCTTTCAATTTGTCACTGTTGAAAAGGTCAGTGAAGAACTTTAGAAGGTCGGGTAGAGGGGGGGGGGGTCGACTGGATTTGTATGTTTCTTGATACACCAATTAATCCATTTTGACCAGTGACTGTCGTACATGTGGTTGGTGGAGTCCCTAGTTGCTTTTGAGGCGATGCGTTTGGCCTCCTCTTGATGAATTCCGGCTTTCTTGAGGAGTTTGACGATAGTAGCCACCCGTGTAAGTTGAGGTTTGCAAGGTTTGGGTGTAGTTTTGAACCTTTCTGTTGAGACAGAAAATCTGGATGAAAGGGGAGACTTTCTTGGAGTGTCGATTACTAGGTTCAGGAGGAGTGGGAACCACGCTGCTGATGGCCAGAGTGGGGCTATTAGAATGAACAGGCTTTGGCTTTCGTTTATTTTCTGAAGGACTTGCAGTAGCAGTTTGAAGGGGGGAACAGGTGAGCGAATAGGTTTTGCCATGGGAATGTCAGGGCGTCGACCGCTATTGCTCCTTCGTCCGGGATCAGGCTGATGTAGAGGGGAAGTCTGGCATTGTGCTTCGTGGCGAACAAGTCTAACATCAGTGTGCCCCAAATGTTGAAGAGAGATTCAGATGGATTTCTTGAGGCACTATTCGCCTGACGGTGGTTTCTGGCGTGAGAGAGAGAGAGTCGGCAATCACATTCCTGTTGCCTGGGATGTGTAAGGGCAACAGGGTGATGTTGTTCAGAATGCACAAATTGAAAATCTCGTAGTTCAAGAGGTGTAGGGGTTTGATTTCGTACCTGCCTCCTTTCGGATGTAGGCCAAGGCTGTCCTGTTGTCGGCTTGGATCTGGATGACACGATATAGGATGTGCGGAAGGAAGTGTTGTAGGGCAAGTAGGATTGCTCGCAGCTCGAGGATGTTGATGTGATCATCGCACGATGTCGGCCACAGGCCCGAGATCTCGTGGTTGACCAGGTGTGCGCCCTAGCCATCTTTCGAAGCGTCTGTAAAGATGAGGAGGTCGGGTGGGAGTTCATGGAGCGGTAGTGTTTTGTGAGGTTTGTTATGTCGGACCACCATAGTAGGGTTTCGAAGGGAAAATCCTTTCCGAAGGGGATTTGGTTGTCCAGTTTTAGTTGGTTGATTGAGCGGTCGTCGATGCGATGGTGGTGGAGAGGCCTGACCATCCATCGGCCGTATGGAATGAGGTTTGCCATCGCATCCATTTTCCCGATGAGGGAGTTCAGTTCCCGGAGAAAAGCTTGATTGGTTCCGAAAGAGTCGGATGTGAAGGAGAAGATCTTCTATGCGGTCTGGCGAAGGGCCGATTTGGGCCGTCCGACGGTCGAACGAGGCGCCGAGGAATGTGAAGACTTGGGCCGGTGAAAGGCGGGATTTCAAGAAGTTTACTCCAAACCCCAGGGAGTTTAGTAGGGAGATGGTCTTGTCTCCGTTGAGTTTCAGTCTTTCGGGGTCCGGGTCGTTCAAGGCCCAGTCGTCCAGGTAGGCACTGGCATAGGTGTGCTAGAATTGGTTTTAGGACCATAGTGAAAATCCTGGGTGCCGCATTCAGTCCGAAGGGAAGGCAACAGAATTCGTAAACCTTTCGGTTGTACATGAAACGAAAGAGGTGGGTGATTGCAGGGTGAAGCGGAATGTGAAGGTAGGCATCTTCCAGACCTATCGTGATTGTCCAATCGTTCTGTTGAAACGAAAGACAGATCGTCTCGAGAGTTTCCATTTTGAAATGTTCGTTGTGAATGTATTTGTTTAGGGGTTTCATGTTGAAGATTAGGCAGGAGCCTCCTGACTTCTTTGGTCGGGTGAAAATCAAGCTGTAAAACCTTGGATCCGGTGAGTGACATTCCACGATGGCTTCCTTTCGTAACAATTCTGTAATTTCGAACGAAAGGCTTGCTGATACTGGAGTGGTGAAGGACCAAGGAGGTAATTTTTTTTTTAGACGTGGTTGGTTTTGAAGGGTTGGGCCAAAGCCGAATTTGATTATGGAAAGGACCTCCTTGTTCCGAGTAAGGCCCTGCCCGGCTGGGAGAAAATGGCGGAGTCTTGCACCGACTGGAAGGCAGGAAAGGCGGGATGCGTCATTGTTGGTTTTTGCGAAAGGAGCTCTTGCCACCTGGTGACGAGAGGCTGCGACGGTCTGGTGTTGCGGCGCGCTTTTGATGATTACACTGGCCGGAACGGGAGCGAGATGTGTCTGACCAAAAGGACTGCTGGTTTCTCGGCTGAAAGGAGGAGTTGTCATTCGTTTTGGATGAAGGCGGAGCGGGAGACTTGTTCCATTCGTTTGACGAAGGACGGAGGTTTGACTGTCTGCTCCTCTGAAAGGGCCGGTTGGACGACCTATTTTGTTTTAGTTTTTGCTTCCGTGATATGTCGAGATGGGGGGCAAGCATCGGGATTAGACCTCGGAAAAGTGTTTCAGACTCGTGGATTAGGTTGGTTGCGAAGCCAGTGTAGAGTGGAAACGTTTAGGTTGTTTGCAGACGAAAGGGCAATTTCCCGAAGGAGGAGAGTGTTGTTAAAAAGGGCTTTCGTGGCCCAGTTGATGGCGTGGTAAGTTGCAAAGCTCGCCTTCTGGAAGAGTTGAGATGCAAGTGAAGCAAGGTTCCGTATTTCTTCGGGGCTTGCGTCTGCGGAGAGTTTTTCGCAAAAGGCGTTAACGGCCGTATTCAGGACATTGGATTTGCGATGCTGCCCGCAGGCTAAGACGAAGGCACTTGTCATTCTCAAATAAAACAAATGTTGGAATTTCGCCTTTCTTGGGGATGGAGAGAGCAGTCCCGAAATCCGAAATCCATTTTGACTTCTCTGCAGAGAAATTCGCATTCGGAATATGTGTCAAAGTTCTGTGGGTTCGTTGCACCGCCCCCGAGGGGGCGGAAGAAGCTGTTTTCACAGCCAGGGCGAGGGGCTGGTGGGTCCTTGTCAAGGATGAGTGGTTCCCCTTTGCCAAGAAGAGATCCTTCGTTACGAAGGAGACACGTGAGGTGCGTTGTTGACTGGCCAAGTAGGTTGCGAGGTTTGGCGTCCTTGTCGCGAAGGGCGAAACCGAATCCGGTTTTCAGACATCTGTTGATGACAGGAACGTCTGCAGATTGCGTCGGCTTGAATAGGAAGCAGTCGGGCAGTCTCTTCGACCGTTTTGAGAAGGGATGCCAACGGCAGTGTTGGGTCTTCGGCCGGGTCGTCCGGGAAGTGGATATGCTTGTCGGTCGGCAAGGCGGCAGGCGAAGGAGAAGCGGGTGCCGGAGGCGGAGTCGGGAGAGGAGCCGTCCTGACAAGAGAAGCAATTGCCCTTCGTTTCAAAGCGTTGGTAGGGGGAGATGGGGCAGAGCGGTTTGTGTCCTTCGTTACTCGAAGTTGAGGCAACCCAGTCCTAGGTGCGGGCACTCCGGGCCGAAGATGTGCACGATGGCGGGGGCATCGGGTTGTCTTTTAATTTCCGAACGGCGTCGTGAACGATGTCTTGGACTTCACTGCGAGTGACGCTAATTCCCTTTCGGGAAGAATTGGAAGAAAGGTCCAAAGGAGAGTTGCGTGTAGGTGAACGAAGGCTGGCCGTTGCACGGCGGAGATTTTTCTTTGCTTCACGGCAATTTTCCTTCGCAACTTGAAGATTCATACGAAGGGAAGAAAGGTCCAAGGGAGCCGAAGGCGGAGTCCATTGCCCAGCTTGTATAGGAGACTCCGAAGGGGCCGTGGTATCTGCGAAGTGAGCTTGGGTGAAAAGAGCCGAAGGCGCAGGACCGCTGACGAGGTCGAGAGCAGAAACCCATCGGGCGCCGAGTGCGAAGGGAGTAAGAGCACGAGGAGTCTCAGCCAATGAAGCGGGAGCTTCGGAGGTGGCGGCCATCATCGGTCTTGAAAATCCAAATTCCAATGCGAAAGGAGAACCTTAAGAAAAGTGACGCACACGTACTTTTGGAGGAAAATGAATGCCAAAAGCGTCCACGCTCTCGCTTTTATATGGGAGGACCGCGCCGCGGTGGGATATGCAAGCAGGGACTGCGTACCGGAAGAAACCTCCAGAAGAACATTACATTCTAATGTTCGAGGAATGTAATGGACTGGTAAAATTATCAGGTTAAGAGGTTTTGGCAATAAAGAAACACAATATATTAAATTCAAAACATGCTCTGAACTAGTTCTTCGGGACTCTACAACAAAGTGTTAATTATTTTAGCTTAATAAAAATCTAAATGTGTCACATGTGTGACATATTGGAAAATTATCTACAGCACCAAAATAAATACAGTAATAATAAAAAAATATGAAAACTGGCCAAGCACATACAGCAAAACACTAGTTTATTTTTCGTGCAACGCGAGTAGCTCCAAAACGTAAAGTTCCATGTTTTTGCTCGAGAGCCTGGCTATCGTAATTATTCCAATTTATTGCTTTCAACAAGGCCATTAAAAAAAAAAGTTGGTTCTGAGGCCCCTTTTTTAAAGAAATCTGTGCAGGTGGGCTGACATTTTTTATTTATATATATTTTTTTTAATTTTCAGCTCGATTTTGTTTTGGGTAAAAAAAAGACTGCCCCATAGCAATGCTTACCATGCGTCCATAAAATTATTTAATGACAAGAAAGGCAATTTTGTATTTGCATACCTCACTAAGACCATACTTGATCTGTAACTGCTATTTTTGCTGCGTCATTTTTTTCCTCAAAAAATCGGTGCAGACAGGGCCTGAGACCCAAGTTTTTTTTTAATAGCCTTGTGGTAACATGTTTTATTATCTTTTTTGCTACGAACTGGCTACTACAACATTTATGGCCAAGTTTTTAGGGATTTTATGGAAATATGAAGTTTTTGGTAAGTTTATCAAAAACCTTTTTTTAAATGGGAATATCTCAATATTTTGCGAACCCAGGTCAGAAGCCTTTTACCGACGACTACTCACAAATAATCTTGCAGGCTCCCAAGTAACAAAAAATCTTAAGTTAAATCTGCATTCCCGATTGCTACCAACCAACCCAATCCTTCTACCTACGGACTGACTACATTCAACTGTTCAAGTAGAAAATTGAGTCGTTCAAAACTACGCAAGAACTTTCAGGAAACCTGATCAGATCTACACCATGCTAGGAAACCTACAGCAGCATGTAAAGTGAAGGCTACGAGCGCAGTGTATCGGAAGGGCGATTACATTACGGTCTTCTACTCTATAGGGGAAAGACGGAGGGAGTGTTTGGCTCACCAAAGCATAAAAAAAATCATTTTTCTGGCCCCCAGCCAGGCCAGTTTCTTTTTTGCCTAAAACATACTTAACCTGATAATTTTAGCATTACATTGTCCTCAATGGAATGATCTCTGGAGGTTTTTCGGTTGTGTGTATCTGCCTGCTTGCATGCTCCCACTGCGCCTGCGTGGCGCCGTCCTCCTGTATATAAAGCGGCATCATGGCCGATGTCGGCATTCATTTTCCTCTCAATCTGTCAGGAGGTGACTCGAGAGGGGAGGCAGGGCGGGTCCTTGGTTAAGTATGTTTTAGGCAAAAAAACCATTTTTAGCCGGCCTGGCAGGGGGCCAGCAAAATGTTCTTTCTTATTTGCTAAAACATATTAACCTGATAATTTTAGCATTATCTGTTGACCTCGTCAACGTGGTGGCGGGCACCAATGTGACGGGGTGCCCCGGGATGCAAGCAGGCTTTCCCCCAAAAAATTCGTGAATTTCGCACTTTATTCAGAACATGTGATGAAACAGGAATTTGGTTCACTTTCGTAGGGTTTGGTGGCCCTGAAAAGGACCGTTGTTGTAAGAGTGGTCTTGCTTCCTTCTATGGATGGCTTGCTTCCTTCTGTGGATGGTTTGCTTCCTTCTGTGGATGGTTTGCTTCTGCTTCGTTCTGATTGTGCTTAAGGGGGCTTGACCACAGTTCTGGCTGCGACAATTGGCCCAGCCATTGTAGTCCTTTTTCTTCTCTTGACATGTTCCTCAAGTAGTGGGAGGTGAATGTCGTGGAGTTACGCCAGGAAGCTGCCTGTAGGATCTCTTCTAATGGGACGCGTTATGGTGAGCCCATGACGTGGAAACTGCTCTAACCTCGTGCGCTGTCGCTCTTTCCCTGCTCAGGTTTGCTTTGTCGTAAGCGGTGTCAATGGTTTTCTTGATCCAGCGGGAGATCATTGCTGGTGAGGTTTCACCTGTTTGTAGGACGACCGGAAGGAAGAGTTGGTTTCTGCCTCTGCGGATGTCTTCATGTTGGGTGCGGGTGAGTAAAACCGAAGTGCTCGGATCGGGCAAAGGAGACGTTCAGGTTCGTTTCCTGTTAGCTTGGAGAGGGCTGGGAAGGTGATTGGTTTTGGTGGTTCAGATGGTTTTTGAGTTTTTGCATGGAAGTCTGTTCTAGGGTGGAGTGTTACAGATGTGAAGTTTGGGCTAAAAATGCAGAAGGCTGGGTCTGCGAACAGTGCCTGGTTTCGGAGCAACGGGCGCTTGCTGCTAGTGTTACTAGGACGACGGTTTTCCTGGTTAGGAGATGCAGAGAGCAGTCTTGCATAGGTTCATAAGGAGCTTCAATTAGGGATTGGAGTACGATCGATAAGTCCCAGTCGGCAACGAGTCTTCTTGTTGAAGGACGGTCATTTTTGAATGAGCGGAGGAGTGATGAGATCCGATAGTCTTCAAGGAGGTCAGTTTTGTCTGCTGCTTTGAAGACGTAGTTTAGGGCTGACCGGTAGACCAAAATAGTTGATCCTTTGAGTTTTTCAATGTCGAAAAGGTCTGAAGAATCTTAATTCTGGTAGAGAGGGATTGATTGGATTGAATTTTCTTGCGTGACACCAACGAGACCGTCGTACATTTTGTTTATAGAGTTCCTTGTGGCTTTTGAGGCGATTCGGAAGACATCGTCTTTATGAATTCCTGCCTTTTTGAGGAGTTTGATGATAGTAGCCACGCGTGAAGTTTAGATTCGCAAGGTTTGGGTGTAGTTTTGAGCTCTTTTGTTGAGGCAGAAGGTCCGGTTGAAGAGGGAGGCTTCTTGGAAGGTCGACCAGTAGAGATATTAGGCGGGTGAACCATGCTGTCGACGGCCAAAGAGGGGCTATGAGGAGGAATAGACTTTGGCTTTCCTCGGCTTTCTTTAAAACTTGTGGAAGAAGTTTGAATGGTGGGAAGAGGTAGGCGTAAAGGTTGTGCCACGGGTACGTCAGTGCGTCGATTGCTATGGCTTGGTCGTCCGCATTGGGCTGATGTAGTGGGGAAGTCTGGCATTGTGCTTCGTGGCGAATAGGTCTAGCATGGGAGTTCCCCAAGTCGTGAAGAGAGATTCGCAGATGGACTTCTTGAGGCACCATTCCCCTGTTGGTGGTGAGCGGCGAGACAACGAGTCTGCTATGACATTCCTGTTCCCTGGAATGTGAAGGGGAAGCAGGGTAATGTTGTTTGTGATGCAGAGATTGAGGATTTCTGAGGTGAGGTTGTGGAGTGGCCCGGATTTGGTTCCTCCCTCCTTTCGTATGTAGGCCAAAGCCGTGGTGTTGTCTGCCTGGACTTGAACGACTTGATTTTTGATGTGTGGAAAGAAGTGTTGTAACGCAAGGTGGATTGCTCGAAGTTAGATATAGTTGATGTGGTGGCCTGTCTTTCCTCCAGGAACCTGAGATTTCTAGGCTGTTCATGTGGGCTCCCCAACCCTGGTTTGATGGATTGGTGAAGATGAGTCGGTTGGGGGTTGGTTCGTGACGCGGAGTTGTTTTGGTTAGGTTTGTTATGTCTGACCACCAGAGGAGGCTGTCTTGAGGAATGTCTTCGTGAAATGGAAAACGTTGATTCGGGTCGAGGAGCGGGTTTGACCAGTAGTCGATTCTGTGGTGGTGAAAGGGCCTTGACATCCATCGTCCGTATGGAATTAGGTTTGCTATGGAATCCATTTTCCCGATGAGGGAGTTCAATTCGCGAAAGGAAAGGGTCGATTGGCGCTGGAATAGGAGAAGGTCTTGTATCCTCTCGAGGGATGGGGAGATCGTGGCTGATGACAGATCGAACGAGGCGCCTAGGAACGTGAATTGTTTCTGGGGGGTGAGACGTGACTTGGAGTGGTTTACCACGAAACCTAGTTGGTTCAGTAGCCGAATGGTCTTGTCCCTGTTAGGGAGGAGGCGGTTGGGGTCGTCGTCGTGAAGAGCCCAGTCGTCCAAGTATGCTCTGGCTTTGATTTGAATTTGATGGAGGTGTCCGAGGATTGGTTTTAAAACCATGGTGAAAATCCTTGGTGCAGCATTTAAGCCAAAGGGTAGACAGCGGAATTCGAAAGTTAGATTGTTGTAGATGAAGCGGAAGTATTTCGTTGAGGATGGGTGGAGAGGGATGGGCAGGTAAGCAACCACTAGGTCTAAGGAGATAGTCCAGTCGTGCTGACTGAACGATTGGCGAATGGATTGCAACGTTTCCATTTTGAAATGTGGATTGTCGATGAATTGGTTTAGGGGTTTCATGTTGAAAATGAGGTGTAGGCCTCCTGTCTTCTTTGGCCGTGTAAAGATGGTGCTGTAGAATCCCGGTCCCGGGTTGTGGCATTGTGTGATTGCACCTTTCGCGACAAGGAGGTAGATTTCGGCCGAAAGGGAAATGGAGACCGGTGGTGATAGTTTTTGTGGGGGGCGTCTCGTGAGTGGTGGTGGAGAAAGGAATGTTGAATGAAAGCCTTTCTTGATTATCGCAATTGCGGGTTATTTTCGTCCATGCAGGACAAAAGTGGCGGAGTCTTGAACCGACTGGGAGACGAGAGAGGTTTTGGTAGTCCCAGTTTTCGTTGGGAACTGCGGCCGCCGGGGGATGAGAGGCGGCTGCGGCCGTCGGGTGTAGCGGTGCGCTTCTGATGTGTTTTCGAGATGCTGCGTGGCCGTCCGCGTTGATCAGGCCGAAAGGGCCGGTCTTCAGGTTGTTGTCCTTTCGTGGTGACTTTGATGTCCAGTCTTCTGATGTAGGCCGGTATTTGGGCTTGCTGGACCGAAAGGACGACCTGTCTTGCCGAAAGGGCTTGGGCTTTCGAGAAATGTCGAGGTGAGGAGCCAATGTTGGGATTAGACCATGGAAAAGGGTATCCGATTCATAAAGTGGTTGGTTGCTGAGGCGGTGTCTGGTTGACTCGTTAAAGTTGTTGGCAGTCTTGAGGGCGGCGTCGCGTAACAGGAGTGTGTTGTTGAATAGAGCACGCGTTGCCCAATTGAGCGAGTGGTATGTAGCGAAGCTGGCTTTTTGAAAAAGCTGTGTGGTGAGTGACGAAAGGGTGCGGATTTCTTTTGGACTTGCGTCCTCGGTGAGCTTCTCACATTGACGTTGACCGCGGTGTTCAAGACATCTGCTTGTGAGGCGGCGCGGAGGCTCATCCGGAGGCACTTGTCGTTGTCGTACAAAACGAAAGAGGGCACCTCGATGCGCTTGGGGATGGAGAGAGCCGTGCCGAAATCCAGCTTGACCTCACCGCATAGAAATTCACATTCGGGGTAGGTGTCGAAATTTCTTGGATTTATAGAACCGTCGGCAAAGGACCGGAAGATGCTTGTTTCTCGGCCGGGTCGAGGAGCAGGTGGTTCAGTGTCTAACAGTAAGGGCTCGCTTTTGCCCAGCAGAAGACCGCCGTTGCGGAGGAGGCAGGTGAGGAGCGTCGTTGATTGTCCCAGGAGGTTGCGTGGTTTGGCATCTTTGTCGCGAAGGGCAAACCCAAAGCCTGTCTTGAGGCCGCGGTTGATGACTGAAGCGTCAGCGTGGGAGGTAGAGCAGTAGCCGGAAGGGCAGCAGAATCTTCGGAAGTTGCCATCTAAGTCGCGAAAGCGAAATCCAAATTCCAGAGATCGACGTGGTGCGAAGAACCTCGTGGAGGAAAATGAATGCCGACATCGGCCATGATGACGCTTTATATCAGGAGGACGGCGTCGTGCAGGCGCAGTGGGAGCATGCAAGCAGGCGGATACACACAACCGAAAAACCTCCAGAGATCATTCCATTGAGGACAATGTAATGCTAAAATTATTAGGTTAATATGTTTTGGCAAATAAGAAAATTAAGTTTTGGTCTAACTACCAGAGCCACCATACTTGAAAAGCTTTCATCACACAGTTATGAATTTATCATGCAGTTATCAACCTAGCAATCTAATGAGGTCAAAAGATTACGTAGTGTGCCACACGAATATTTTAGTCCCATCTGCACCTTTGTTAGTTGTGTGATCCTACTGACTAGCTGGGAAACAGTCAAGACCAACCACTGGGCTCCCATTGCTTATAGCTGTTGGACTTGTAAGAGGTGTTGCCATATGGCATTTTTTCCTCTCAATTTGTGAACCATTGCAGGGCATAACTTTTTTTACCCAACTTGTGAGCCATTGCAGTGTAGAAGTTTTTTTAACCCAACTTGCGAGTTGTTGGTGAACGTGAAATTGGAAGCATAGACTAGGGCGTCATCAGTTCCGCTGTCGACAAAATGGAGCGAAGCGATTTTGTTCAAACATCAAAATCGGTCGACGAAAAGTGAAAATATCTTCAATTTGGTGTATTACCGATATATCTGAATTTTATATACCGATCCCGATTTCTAGCGATATTGCAAATGTCGGTAGGGAATTACGTGAGGCACACTTAATCTGTAATCGGAATCGGGCCATCCTTACAAAATATACTTTTAGTTGCTTACAGTTAACAGACACATGTGAAGCGGCTGATTTGATTTGATTTTAATTGAGAGCCATGGCATAATGCCGCCTGTTTATAATCAACAATCAATCTTAACAATCGGATGCCTTTAACAATTAGAAACAGCTTCGCATCTCGTTTTGATTTTGGCTCTTGCTATTGGTCCATTTTGTCACCCTGATGGTTCCTCAACCCCATGTCCGGTTCCAGATTTTTCTTTTGATAAACCTTGTCTGGACTCCCGTGGTACTGCATGCAAAGTGTGGTTTGGATAGTCCTTGTGGTTTTCGCGTGATGCGCGGTCCAAGATTACATTGGCGTGTCTTCATAGCGGAGCTACGCTTCAAAAAACAAATTCTTGTCACGAAGAGTAGTTACATAGGCGGCCGTGATCCGCAAAGCCGATGGCTCGCTGGTAACTACCTGGAGGTCAGATAGGTTTGTTGAAAAATGAGGACCTACCCTTGTCTATGCACAAGTGGAACTGAAAATTCAGGTCAAGGGGAATCGGACCAAAGTCCTCTTGAAGCTCCTCTTCTCGGACAGATGCAGTAGCATTAGCTTCAAAGATGAGTAGAGCCATACAATTTTGGTTCAAAGGGGACTAGGCCCGAACCCAAGTGAAGGCCCTCTTCCAGAACCAACGTTCCTACAATAGTCGTAATATCAATATCCTCAAGAAGGTCAGGGGACAGCAGATCGGTCCCCAAAAGTCAACGGGCCAGGCGCCGAGTCCCGGTCCGTAAACGTCCATGGATAAGCAGAACTGGGAAGCCGGTTCAACGGTGGCTGGGTCATGGCCCAACTAACGGTCCTGTTTAGAATCTGATGTACCTATAGCTGACGAAAGCAGCCGAGTCTTCAAGAAAGTAGGCGGGCAGCAGATGCGGTCCACAAAAGGCAATGGGCCGGGCGTCGAGTTCCGGTTCCGGAATTAGAAGGCAGGCAAAACCGAAAAATGGTGCAAGGAGGGTTCGGGCCAAAGACCAACCAACGGTCCCATTAGAGGACCGTGTACTGAAGAAGGACAGTCCGTACGCTTGTTGAGATGGCCAGAAGACGGGAGAGCTCAAAAGCAACCATACGCGGCAGTTGCCCTACGAAGAAAGATCAGACGGATTCCAATCGGACCGTTTATATAGGAGGCCTGCGCCCGCGCATGAGCAGTTAAATGGGGCTACGAGTACGGCAGGGAAGACGACTTTCACTCCACAAGAAAAATAACACCACAAATTTGAAACATTGTTCCTTGAATTTTCGGTGGAAAATTGATTGTGGAAGAAAAAAGATGTTAGAAACTCTTCTACAAACTTTGTTCACCTTCTTCAGAAGGGTAATGCAAAAACGTAGAGATTACATAAAGTCAGTCAAAATTCGAAACTGCCGCTTCGATGTCTCACCCACTGGTCTTTATACTCCGTTTAAGTATCGATTGCCACAGACTTTCACTTTTAGGGATAAGAGCTCCAAAAAGGGGGGAACTGCCAATTAAATAATAGGTAATGGATAATTTCACCGGCAGTTAAAAAGAACATTTTGCCGGCCCCCCCAGTCAGGCCGGCTAAAAATGATTTCTTTTTGCCTAAACATACTTAACCTAGTAATTTAGCATTACATTCCTTGAATGTGATGTTCCCCTGGAGGTTACTTCCGGTTCGAAGACGCCTGCTTGCATATCCCACCACGCATGCGCGGCGCCGGTCCTCCCTTATAAAAGCGACAATATGTCCAGGTACTCTCAATATGTCAGGCGGTGACTCGAGAGGGGAGGCAGGGCGGGAGTTAGGTTAAGTATGTTTTAGGCAAAAAGAAACCATTTTTAGCCGGCCTGGCTAGGGCCCGGCAAAATGTTGTTTCTTTATTGCCAAAACAATTTAACCTGGTAATTTAGCATTACCAGTTGACCTCGTCAAAGCTGGTGGCGGGCACCGCCTGTACGAGCGCCCCGGGATTTGTTTTCTTGATCCAGCGTGATACCATGGCGGCTGTTGTTAGCCGGTTTGGAGATCCACTGGGAGGAAAAGTTGGTTTCTGCCTCTGCGTATGTCTTCGTGCTGTGTACGGGCTAGGTAGAAGCGGAGAGCTCTGACCGGACAGAGGAGACGTTCAGGTTAGTTTCCGACGAGGTTTGAGAGGGCTTGAATCTCAGAGCATCTTAAGACTTGCTGCCAGGGTCACGAAGAAGAGTTTTGCGGGTCTTGAGGTGGAGTGAGCAGTCTTGCATGGATTCGTAGGGGTCCTCCATTAATGATTGTAAGACAATAGAAAGGTCCCAATCGGTTACGGAACATCTTGTAGTAGGGCGAGCGTTTTCGTACAAGCGTAGCAAGGCAGAAATTCTGTAGTCTTCTAGTAGAGCGGTGCGACCAGTGGCTTTGAAGACGGAGTTTAATGCGGATCGATAGACAAGGATAGTGGAGCCTTTGAGTTTGTCGTTGTTGAATAGGTCACCGAAGAATTTTAAAAGTTCGAGAAGAGAGGGGTTGATTGGATTTGTACGTTTTGCGATACACCAATGAATCCATTTGGACCAGTAGCTGTCATACATGCGGACAGGGCCCCCTCCCAACAAAGAACAATTCCAATCCAACGGCACCGAGCACTGAAGTGCAAGCCTGTCAGGTTGTTAGGCAGGGAAGCCTTCAAACGTAAGCAGCCCAAATTAATTAATGAACTAAACATTAAGCACTTGTGGCAACCAACATTATACCATAGTGTAATTTTTTTTAGATTTCTGTCGGGGAGGGGGCCCGCTGTTGTAGTTATTCCCAGGCCCCTAACTTTGATGTGGGGGCCCTGCATGCGGTTTGTTGATTCCCTGGTTGCTTTAGATGTGATGGGTTCAGCCTCTTCTTGATGAATTCCAGCCTTTTTGAGAGTTTGATGATAGTAGCCACCATTGTAAGTTTAGGATTGGAAGATTTGGGTGTAGTTTTGTTCCTTTCTGTTGTGACAGAAGATCTGGTAGAAGAGGGCGACTTCTTGGAGTGTCGACTACTAGGTTTAGGAGGAGCGGGAACCAAGCCGCTGATGGCCAGAGGGGGGGCTCTTAGAATGAACAGACTCTGGCTTTCTTCTATTTTCCGAAGTACTTGTGGAAGTAGTTTGAATGGTGGAAATAGGTAGGCGAACAGGTTGTGCCATGGGAACGTGAGAGCGTCTACTGCTATTGCCGAATCGTCTGGGATCGGGCTGACGTAGTGGGGAAGTCTGGCATTGTGCCTCGTGGCGAATAGGTCCAGCATTGGTCTGTCCCAGATGTTGAAAAGAGATTCGCAGATGGATTTCTTGAGGCACCATTCGCCTGTTGGTGGTTTCTGGCGTGACAGGGAGTCTGCAATCACATTCCTGTTGCCTGGGATGTGAAGCGGCAGAAGGGTGATGTTGTGTGGGACGCACAGGTTGAAGATTTCCAAGGTCAGCCTGTGGAGGGATCTTGATTTCGTCCCGCCTTCTTTCTTAATGTAGGCCAGGGCAGTTGAGTTGTCGGCCTGGATCTGTATAACCTTGTCTCGGATTAGGGGAAGGAAGTGTTGAAGAGCAAGAAGGATCACTCGGGAGTTCCAGTACATTGATTGATCTTTGCGGGAGGCGGGCCAAAGGCCGGAGATTACCAGGTTGTTTAGGTGTGCGCCCCAGCCAGTTTTTGATGCATCCGTGAAGATCAGGAGGTCGGGAGGAGGCTCGTGTAGAGGTTGGGATTTTGACAAGTTCGTGACATCTGACCACCAAAGGAGGGACTCGAAGGGGACGTCCTCGTTGAACGGGATCTGCTTGTCCGGAGTGCTCTGGTCGATGGAGTGGTTGTCTATCCGGCAATGATGGAAGAGTCTTACCATCCACCGTCCGTGAGGAACTAGGCTGGCCATTGCGTCCATCCTCCCGTTGAGGGAGTTCAGCTCCCGGGTGGAGAAGCTTGGCTGCAGACGGAAGAGTCGGATCTGACGTAAGAGGTCTTCTATACGTTCCGGTGACGGGGAAATTGAAGCCAACCGAAGGTCGAATGCGGCTCCGAGGAACGTGAAGACTCATGCTGGGAGGGGGCGTGATTTTTATAGGTTTACGCCGAAACCAAGACTGTTCAGCAAAGAGATGGCTCTGTCCCTGTCAAGTTCCAGTTTGAAGGGATCTGGGTTGTTGAGGGCCCAGTCGTCAAGATAGGCGTTGGCCTGTATTTGGTGTTGATGTAGGTTCGCCAGGATTGGTTTTAGAACTAGTGTGAAAATTCTTGGGGCTGCATTCAGGCTGAAGGGGAGGCAGCAGAATTCGTAGACTTTACGGTCGTAGATGAAACGAAATTAATGGGTTATTGCCGGATGAAGGGGGACATGAAGGTAAGCGTCTTTCAGATCGATGGAGACTGTCCAGTCGTTTTGCTTGAACGATAGGCGGATGGAGTAGAGAGTTTCCATTTTGAAGTGTTCGTTGTGAATGAACTTGAGAGGTTTCATGTTGAAGATCAGACGAAAGCCTCCCGATTTCTTGGGGCAGGTGAAGATTGAACTGTAAAATCCCGGGCCCGGGTTGAGGTGTTGTCTGATCGCCGTTTTTCGTAGTAGTTCCGATACTTCGTGAGACAGGGACGGTGTCGTTTGGGGCGAGAAGTCCCATGGAGGGGATGGTAAAGCTTCAGACTAACGGTCGCCACAAGCCAGTTGGCCGGTAAAACGTGATAGCTGGCGACAATAAGACAGTATTGCACTCGACAAAGTTGGCTACTACTGTCACGTTTAGTTATTGAAAATACCGAACCGATATTGTTGATCAGAGCCTTGATCACAACATGAATGCAGAACCTACTGGCAAAGTTATTATTCCTGGCATTAGAAACAAAAAATATTAATCCGATGTAACTTGCCTTCACCTAATAGCAAAAAAAAAAATGCCAACAGCGCTGATTAGGCCTAACTAGAGGCATGTTTTCCCGGGAATCACACGTCATTCTTAGTTAGGCTTAAAGCACGGACAAATAATTTATTTACCTTTGAATTTTTATTTCTAAAACATTTAAACATTCACTTCAATTGGTAGGTGTTAAGATTAAGTACCCAAGATTCATTTCTTTGTAGAAACTGCTGAGATCTGCTGGTTTAATTTCGTTTTCAGATTAAGCCACTGTCAGACGATGTAAACAGAGCTTATAAGATCGTCAGTCCTAGCCTACCGGAAGTAGGAATAACTAATCAACAATAACAAATGTTGATTATTTTTTTTAACAATTATTTTTTTTTTTACATTTGACATTCAATTAAATGTTTTGTTTGGTGTTATTAAAATATTACATAAAATTTAAATGCAGACAGACATAAATGCAAAGAATAGCTAACCAACTGAAAAACCAGACATGCCTAACTGATAACCATGGCTAAAGATAAAAATATTTTTTAAAAAAAGATTTTGCATTTTCGATTTAATTAATAGTTTGATTGGGCTTTATTTATGCATTAAAAGAAATTTAAATTCAGACATTACTGACAGGAATAGCTAGCCGATTAAAAACCAGACATGACTACCTGATAACAGCATGCTTAAAATTGTAAATAACTTTTTTAACGAAATATGTAAGAAACACCTGTTCATTCAATTCAGCATAAAATTGTATAATACTAAACTTTTTAAAATACAAAGGTAAATTTTAACAAGGTTTGTATTTTGACAGCAAAGTTTGATAAAAAAAAATAAAAATTAAAGCACTCGCATGGCCGTAAAAATAAATCTTGGCCTATTAATCTTGGCTTGTTTAAATTTATTACCATGATGGTTCCGGGGGGGGGGCTACATCCTGGCAAACTTATAAATTACTTGGCGGCAAAATTATAGATTCTACTTATTGGCGACCAAAAATTTTATTATGGCGACTAAACATAATCAATCCACTGGCCACTGTCTACTAAAGAAAATTTCTAATCTGAAGCTTTAGGGGATGGTGACAGCGGCGGTCGATGTAGGAACGTCGAACGAAAGCCGTGTTTTATTATCGATAGGATTTTCAAGTTGGGAGTCAGTTCTTGCCAGGCTGGGAAAAAATGACGTAGTCTGGTCCCGACAGGGAGACCAGCTAGGTACAGAGCGTCATTGTTGGTTTCTGCGGTAGTTGCTGCGACCCCCGGGAGATGACACTCGGCTCCTTCGGTCGGGGGTGGCGGCGCACTTCTGTTGGGAGCGTTGGCCGGAGCGGGAGCGAGGAGCGTCGGTCCGAAAGGGCTGTTGATTCCGCTGCTGGGAGGCGGCAGTGTCGTTCGGGCGGTTGGAGATTGATGACGCCGTGTTCTTGGTGTTCTTGTGCCAATCGTCTGGGGGACGAGGGTTGGATTGTTTGTTCTTCGAGAATGGGCAGTTTGAGGATGTGGATTGCTTTTGCGGTTTGGGCTTTCTCGAGGAGCGAGGTGAGGAGCAAGTGTCGGAATTAACCCACGGAAGAGTGTGTCTGACTCATGGATCGGTTGGTTTCTGAGTCGGTTTCGTGTGGAGACGTTTAGGTTGCTTGCAGACGACAAGGCTATGTCGCGGACGAGAAGGGTGTTGTTGAATAGTGCTCTCGTTGCGCAGTTCATGGCGTGGTATGTAGCGAAGTTGGCTTTTTGGAAGAGCTGAGAAATTAGGGACGACAGGTTCTTGATCTCGTCCGGAGTGACATCGGACGAAAGCTTTTCATATAGGGCATTAATGGCCGTGTAGAGGACATCTGCTTGAGAGACCGCGCGTAAGCTTAGTCGAAGGCATCGGTCGTTTTCGTACAGAACGAAGGTTGGGACGTCAGCTTTCTTGGGTATTGACAACGAAGTCCCGAAATCCATTTTGATCTCGCTGCAAACAAACTCGCACTCCGAGTAGGTGTCAAAATTGCGGGGGTTGGTGGCGCCGTCTCCAAAGGATCGGAAGAAGCTGTTTTCGCGGCCAGGTCGCGGCGCAGGAGGTTGTTTTGTCGAGGAGAAGGGGATCGCCTTTGCAGAGTAGGGAGCCTTCGTTGAGGAGGAGACACGTTAGGAGTGTTGTTGATTGACCCAGGAGGCAGCGGGGCTTGGCGTCCTTGTCCCGTAAGGCAAATCTGAGGCATGTCTCTAGGCCACGGTTGGTCCGAGTGGGCTTGAACAGGAAGCAGTCCGAGACTGTCTGCTCGACAGTCTTTAAAAGAGCTGCGAGCGACAGGATGGATTCATCAGGAGTGTCGTCCGGGAACCTGATAAGTTTCTCGGCAGCAGGGGCGGGCGACAAAGGGTGACGCGACGACAACGTGTCGTCCGACTAGCGCTTGGGTGCCGTAGCCGGAGTAGAAGAAGCAGCATGCTTGTTCCCTTCGTGGCTTGACGTGGACGCAACCCAGTCCTGGGTGCGGGCCTTGCGCACCAATGACGTGCAGGAGGGAGGTGGCATCGGATTGACTTGGAGGTGACGGACGGTGTCGTGTACGATTTCCCGCACGACACTGTGGCTGACGCTGAGGCCTTTCCGGGAAGAGTTGGATGACAGGTCGAGCGGCGAGTTCCGGTCAGGACAGTGGATAGGTGTCGTACGGCGGAGGTTCTGCTTGGCTGCTCGGTAGGAGTCCTTGGCGACTTGAAGGTCGTGCTGGAGGGACGACAGGTCGGGGGGGGCTGGCCCAGGAGGAGAGGAGAGTCAGGCGATGCGACAGCAGGAGCAGAAGTGACATCAAGAGGTGTCGTGTTTGCTGGTCGTAAGCGGCGAGGTTGAGGGCGGAAGCCCAACGGCTGCCAAGATCGAAGTGAGCAAGAGCACGAGGATGAGCGTCGGACGAAGGAGGAGCTTTCGAAGTGGTGGCCATCTTCGGCGAGGAATCCAATTTTCCAAACGACAGTCGGGGAACCAGGGAGCGAGGTGGCGTGGAGACATCTCTGGAGGAAGATGAATGCCGATAGCGTGTGCGCTGTCGCTTTTATAAGGGAGAACCGCGCCGCGCATGCGCGGTGGGATATGCAAGCAGGCGTCTTCGAACCGGAAGTAACCTCCGGGGGAACATCACATTCGAGGAATGTAATGCTAAATTACCAGGTTAAGTTGTTTTGGCAATAAAGAAATAACCTATTTTATTAACCTAGGGGGCAGCACCAGATCCACCAGATCACAATAAGATTTACTAAATAACAAGTAGTTAACAAGTTACTTAATTTCAAGCGATCAACTGCTATGCACTATTCCAAACATTTGTTCGCCCTTCTATCAAATCCGTCGCTAACTCCAGCACCTTGTCAGCCATCAAACATCTACGATTTCCAATCAATGCATCAAGTTAAAAAACCTGAACCTCTTATAAAATATCAAGTTCACAAAGTACAGTGATAACTACATTGGAGAATCCTCTCACTTAATAACAGCCTAAACACAAAGATGTAGATGTCACCAACTGTGAGTACACCGCATAGACCAAAGCAATCTTCCCGAGTTTGAAAATACCATCATCACAAAGAACCAGAATTTCCATCGAAGCAGCCTACATCGCACATCACCGAAACCACTACGGTACACTTACACCAAGTAACATACATCCGTGTTGCAGAAATGCAACCAGAGTTTAACAAAAGAGAGCGTCGCCATGATTGCTACTTGGTGAAGAGGAACACAAGAAGCGTAGCAGCACTTTCGAGTATTTCAAAATTTTTCAACATGAATCTGCCGCAGAAAAAAAGTGTTCTCACATTCAACTTGTGAACCATTGCAGTACAGCATTTTTTTTCTAACCTGTGAGCCACTTTATTTGGCAATTTTTTCCTTAACTTGTGAGCCATTGCAGTGTAGGATTTCCTCCCCCCCAACTTGTGACCCCTTGTATCGTAGCAGCTATTTTCCAACTTGTGATAAACAAAGTCAACTTTTAATCCAAGCTGACTCACGGGAGCATGTTTACTCAATCAAGGAAAAGTTGGAATAAGCATATGCGATCGGTTATTGACATGCGTGATCTGGATTCAGTAAAGAAAACCATGCCTTTATTCTCATTTACTGTCATATTTAGTTAAATAGATCGTCCCTCTTCCAAAATCCAACATACTGTAATTCACAATTAAAACTAACTTGTAACCACACAAACTTTCATTAACAGACAACGCGTTTGATGATCAGGAAGCGCGTTGTGAGAAGTTGGCAACTGGCATCAATTACCATCTGTCCTGGAGAGAGAAACTTCCTGCATGGATAATTTTCCAGGACGATGTCAACTTCCGGAAAATGGTGGCCATACACACACTTTTCGATCGCCTGGCAAGAGCCTTGTTAATCGTGAATTGCGTTGTCTGTTTGAAGGTGTGAGTGGTTAAAAAACTGGTCTCCAACCTAAGATTTTCACTCACAGTTAGGGTACTGGCGACCAACATAGGAAAGGGCTTCCTCCCTCCCCAAATGTTAAGATTTGTTGCAGTGAGGCCATCATGGTAACGCCAGTCCAAAGCTTTGAACTATACTCCACAGTTTTTTTTTTTTTTAAATATTATTACAGATTACGTTTGCCCTGTGTTGTGCAAAAAAATGCAGAATGTGTTACCTCTTATATGATCCTGTTCACTGCAGAATAGCGTATTCCAGCGCTAATGAGTAGTAATCTTCCAACAGCTTCGTACAAACCCAATGGCTTGACTGTTTATGGCCTATCCTTGAAGGGAAAGCGAAGCAACGGCCACAAATTTTTTCTACCCTATTCTTTTGGCTAGCTCCAAGGCTCTTACCATACACAGATGTTATCCGTTACATTTAGTAAACTCTAGTAAAATCACGACGGAAATAATTAGTTAAGACGGCACCATCAATTACTCATTCGCTCCTGTTATGACAGGAATGTCATTATTTACAGGGATAAAAGCGTCAAAATACCGGTGTTACCTGGTTAATTTTGGTTTCTATTGCCTATTAAAAAAATACATTACCAAACTTTTAGCATTCTCCTTCTCCAATGCTGTTTCAACTAGAGATTAAACAAGGTTCTTCCGGTTCGCTACCTACTGCGCAGCCTCCAGCGTATATATAGTCGAAGCGGAGCGACAGAGCTCACCTTTTCGACACCTCTACCCTGCCCAAATGGCAATGAGAGGGGAGGAGGGCGGGAGCCAGGTAATGTATTTTTTCAATAGGCAATAGAAACCAAAATTAACCAGGTAACACTGGTATTTTAACGTTTCTAGTTGCCTTGAAAAAATCCATTACCTAATTTTTAGCATTCCCATTGACTTCGTCAAGGCGGAGAGTGCCATTTGACCGGAGTCCCCTCAGGTAGCGACCGGCCCCTGGAACGCAAGTGATTTCCAGCGTACACAGGGGTCAAAGTACACGGTGGGCTGCTACGAAAGGCCCAACGCGGTACAAGCTGTTGGCATGGTGAGACATGTCCCGGAGGTAATGGGATGTGAAGACGGTAGGATGGTGCCAGGAGGCAGATTCCATATTGTCCGTGATGGAGATATTGCTGAAGTGAGCCCAGGAGGTAGAAATTGCACTAAGTTCATGCGCTGCGACTTTAATACCTTCCGTGACACAGTTGACGTCAATAGCGTCGTAGGCCTGGAGGATGACAGTCTTGATCCAGGAGGCAATCATGCGAGCAGAGGTTTTCCCAGTCTTGCTGCTGAACGGAAGAAAAAGTTGAGTACGGTCCCTTCGAATAGGATGGGACGCTTTCAAGTAGAAGCAGACGGCTCGTACAGGACAGAGTTCTCTCTTGATCATCGCCCAAGATGCTGGAAAGAGACGGGATGATGAAGGGGTGCGTCCGGTCAGTGGGCTTCTGGGTCTTCGCTCGGAAGGAGGAGCAAGGTGTAAGCCTTTGAAATCCGGTAGGAAAAAAACAATCCCGTTCTTTGGACGAAAGGGCTTGTAGCTCGCTGCAGCGGAGGCACACGGCGAGGGCAACGAGAAACACGGTCTTCCTGGTGAGACGGGTAAGTCGTGCGGAAGCCAAAGGTTCTTAGGGGGCAGCCTTTAATACAATGGAAAGGTCCCAGTCGGGGAACTTCTTGGGGACACGAGGACGATCACGTTGGAACGAGTGTATCAGCGATGAGATTTTGTAATCCGTGAGGAGGTTGGTATTCCCGGCTGCCTTGAAGACGGCGTTCAGGGCTGACCTATAAACTAAGATGGTAGATGTTTTCAATCCCTCCTTAAACAAGGAGGTTAGTAAGCGGAGGAGGTCGGGCATAGCAGTATGGACTGGATTGACCTGTTGTACGATACACCAATGAAACTATCGTTTCCAATGGCTGTCGTAAATTTTTGTAGTGGAGGATCGGACAGCTCAGGAAACGATACGAGAAGCCTCGTCTTCAAGAATGCCTGTTGAGCGGAGGAGTCGGATGATAGTAGCCACCCGTGAAGGCGTAGTAACGGTAGGTTCGGGTGGTAAATTTGGCCTTGGGAGAAAAGGTCCCGGTGTGCTGGCAGTTGGCGAGGTCAGTCGATGAGGAGAGACAGGAGGAGTGGAAACCATGCAGCGGACAGCCAGTTTGGCGCAACTAGAAGGACCAACTGTGCATCCGGCGATCTTGCGGAGGACGAGAGGAAGGAGGCACGGGGGAGGAAACGCATATGCATGGAGGTGGTTCCAATCGAAAGTGAGGGCATCAACTGCCCAGGCACGGGGATCCGGAAGCGGGTTGACAAACAAGGGAAGCTTGTTGTTGAACCTCATGGCAAAGAGATCCACCGCAGGATGTTGCCAAAGGGCAAAGAGAGTATGGCAAACGGAGGGGTGGAGAGCCCATTCGCTGACTGGAGGTTAATTGCAAGAAAGGGAGTTGGCTATGACATTAAGAGATCCCGGAACATGGAGTGGTAGCAAGTGAATATGGTTGGCGATGCAATATTGAAAGATCTCGGAGGTTATCTGGTGGAGGGAGGGGGAGTGCGTCCCACCGCCCTTTCGGAGATATGCCATGAGTGTTGTCGACGTGAATTTGCACTACTTTGGAGAATAGAAATTTCTGAAAATGGCGGAGACCAAGGAGGACTGCCCGAAGTTCGAGGTGGTTGATATGTTCGGTCGTTCCTGGGGGCCATTGGCCGGAGGCTGTTAAATTGCCGACGTGGGCTCCCCAACATAGTCGTGAGGCATCAGTGAAGGCGGGGGGCGGGCCCCCCCCCCCCCCACTGCAGCAAGCAGTAGTGATGGAGAGGTCGTGCCATCCACCTCCCGTAGGGCACCTGGTCTGCAAAGGAATTTATGGCTCCGATGGCGGAGGCGAGTTCCCGGAAGGTGTGTTGGGGTAGACGCAGAAATTCCCTGGCTGACCGGAGGTGTGATGAGATTCGTTCTGGTGATGGCATGACTGATCCCAGGCGGAGGTCGAAGGATACTCCTAGGAAGACAAATGCTTGAGCTGGTTGGAGGCGAGATTTTGGGAGGTTGATCCCCAAACCTAGTCGATGAAAAAGTGACACGGCGGAGGCCAGGTTTGTTGTCAAAATTCTCGAGCTTTGATGAGGGAGAAGACAGTCGTCGAGAAAGGCATGAATGCAAATTTCCCCTGTTGGTGAAGGTAAGCCAGAACCGGCCGGAGGACGGTAGTGAAGACTCGAGGGGCAGCATTGAGCCCGAAAGGAATGCAGAGATATTCGTAGACGGTGTTGCCTAGGACGCAACGGAATAGGTGGCGGACAGAGGCATGAAGAGGGATGTCAAGGTCGGCGAGGTCGAGAGAAACGGTCCAATCGTTGAGTTGTAGTGATTCGCGGATGGAAGCCATTGTTTCCATCTGAAAGTGTGAATTGGAAAAAAACTGGTTGAGGGGTTTCAGATTGAAGATATTAACCGGGATCCACAATTTTTCTTGTCGCATAAAAGATGTCGCTTTAGAACCCTGGGGTAAACGGAGGTTGAACAACGCGAATTGCTTGCTTCTGAACGAGGGCTAGAATTTCTGAACGAAGCGGTGGTGAGGGACGAGACTGACGTTCCCATGGAGGTTCGCCTACCGGAGGAGGGAAAAGAAACTTCGGTTTGAAGCCGGTGGAGATTATCGAACGAAGAACAGGATCGGTGGCGACAAGTACCATGCTTTGGTGTAAAACTGAAGGCGTCCCCCTACGGCCTGTGGTAGAGGTGGAATGTCAATATGAATTAGAGCTTCTGTGCTTGGAGGGGCGACCTGAACCGGAGGAAGATCGGCCCAGGGGGCGGCCTCGGCCGCGACCCTGGTGCATGCTTGGAAAGGGCGAAGCTGAACGAGGAGCCGGAGGCGGAGGGTGCTCGGAAGGCTTGGCGCTGGATGAGTCCGGAGGAGCGTCTGATCTTGGGAGGGATTGATGATGTCGAGATGTAAGAGATCTGCTGAAGCGAGACTTGCGAGAAATGTCTAAATGTGGAGCCTCCTTGGGGATCAGACCCTAGAAGAGACACTCTGTTTCGCGAATCAGTTGATTCCGGAGGAGGTGGCGAGTGGAGGCATGGAGGTTGGGCGCCGTGTTCAGCGCAACCTCCCGGAGTAGTAACGTGGAGTTAAAGAGAGCCCTGGTGAACCAGTTCATCGGGTGGTAGGTGGCGAAGCAACTTTTGCGAAAAAACTTGATTGATTAGGAAGGTAAATTTTCAAGTGTCCTCTGGAGGGTCAGTATATAGTCGTTCGCACAACGCGTCAGCGGTGGTACTGAGCACGTCCGCCTGGGAGGCTGCTCGAAGGCAGAGGCGGAGGATGGGATCGTTATCGCGGAGGACGAAGACCGGGATTGTTGCTCGCCGGGGAAGGTAGAGCGATGAGCCGGAGTCCAACTTCGTATCAGCTGTCAGGAATTCAGACTGGTGTAGGTGTCAAAGTTACGAGGGTTGCCGGTGCCATCACCAATTGGACGGAAGAAATAGTTCTCCCGGCCAGGGGGAGGATGTTCCTTATCAAGTACCAAGGGAGAGCCGTTGCCCAATAAGATACCACCGTTGCGGAGGAGGGTGGTGAGAAGAGTTGTTGACTGGCCAAGTAACGAGCCAAACCCCTGTTCTTGGCAGTATCGGTTGTGGAGGCGGAGGGCTTGTAAAGGAAGCAGTCGGGAATGATTTCTTCCACCATTTTCATTAACTCCGGAAGAGGTATCTCTGATGGATCGGGATCGTTGGGAAACGGAGGGTCGGGTAGGCCAATATCCGAAGGATCCGGTGAATAGTATGGATCGGGAGCCACCTTAGCTGGAAGCGAAGGCGGTGGTGGTGTCGGCGGTGTAGGAAGTGGAGGATCGACGGAAATGGAGGATGGCCCTGCGGTGGCTGGTTGTGAACAGTGGCCCTTGGGGAGGGAAGCCAACCAAGTGGAGGTATAATCAGGTGCCTTGAGTTTGAAGGTACGCAAGGAAGAGTCCATCAAGGAATGCACTTGGGAAGGCGTAAGGGCTCGTTAGTCCACTTGGAGAAAAGGTCCCATGGCAAAGCAGGGGTGGAGGCAAGCTTAGCCGCCACCTTCCGTGCCTTGATTTGCAACTTCAGTCGCGCATAATGTTCTTTGGTGCGAGCAAGCTCGGTAGAAAGCGACCGGAGGTCGGACGCCAGAGACGGTAAATGGCGGCGGAGGTATTGCACTGCGAAGAGAAGTAGCGGCGGTATTGCACTGCGGAGGGAAGGATTCCGAAAGCAGTGGTTCGGAGGCGGAGGCTCCAGTAAGTCATGTTCGGTGGTAAGTTCGAGAACCTCCACGTTCTCGAGAGACGGAAGAACAGGCGAGGCGGAAAGGCGAGGAAGGGGGGATTCCCTGGGCGTCCCCTTTGCTCGCGGCTTCGAATCGGAGGCTAGTGCTGGAAGCGGAGGTAAGCACAGCGATCCAACGAAGTGAACAGCATGGCAGCTAGAGAAGAAAAGGTGAGCTGTCGCTCCACTTCGACTATATATACAATGGAGGCTGCACAGTGGAGCTGCGCAGTAGGTAGCGAACCGAAAGAACCTTGTTTAATCTCTAGATGAAACAGCATTGGAGAAGGAGAATGCTAAAAATTAGGTAATGGATTTTTTCAAGGCAACTAGAAACTTTGTCTAGTAAGCCACCTTTACTTTTTCAATCAACAATGATGTGCCCGATGAAAGTATGTGTCATTCATATCAATTCACATCATTAAAGTGGTCCACAACTGCTTTGGAGTGTTGTACATACCATTAGTGTTCACTAAATACCTGTTTTTTTTTTAAAGTTTAATGTACTCACTTCTTAGTAACTAATTTCTTTCCATTCACAAAGCGTGTCGATGTTGACGTCTTCCGTACATTTGCACCGCTTGGCCCTCCACCATTGAACTGGCCAAAACTTGAACTAGTGGAGAAAGAAGTAAAACTGTAAAAGAAAAAACAAACTCGGTCAAGCATCAGTTACTTGAACTGAGAAGTGGGCCGCTTAGCGCAACTTGTTTGTCATGTGGATGAAAGGGAAATAAAAATGAGTCATGGTTTGTATGAAATATAAGTGCTGCTTAAAATAGCAAAAGTGGCCTTAAAAATGTATCACCCCATGGCCCCCACCAAAAGGACTTTTAAAAGATCTGATTCCTCCCCCCCCCACCACAATAAATAATAACCGATCAGTTTTTCTAAACTGTCATGGTTCCTCAGTTTTTCAGTCCCACTGCGCCATTCTTAAGTCCTTATTTCTCCTTCAATAGTCCTAAAAGTTTGGTAGAATTGAAAGCACATGCCACCTTCTAAAAATAAAATTACTAAATTAGTACCGTATTTACTTATCCTAAAATACTCACCTTTAGATTTATGGTTAATTTCATAAATATTAATGCTTCAATGCTCAAAACAATTTAAACAATTGAAGAAGGTTCAATGGCTCTCCCAGTGTGGCACTCCCAACGATTCTTGGTAGGAACTACCACACTTACCCATCATAATCGTCTTAGAACATTGCGGTTCAGCGAAAGTGGGGCAGGTGAGTGGGTTCTCTAAAGGTGAGTATTTTAGAATAAGTAAATACTAATTTTATTTTTAAAATTTACGTATTCACTTTATCCAAAAACACTCACCTTTATATTTATGCTGACTTTGTCCAAAAGGAGGCGGGTCAGCTGAACCCCGAGCTAAGCCGTCTGGACCTTTCAATACAATACCAAAATGTAATGAAAGGAACTCACCTTAAATGCAAACGCTTCTCGTTTCAAGAAGGCGTGGTAGTGTGGACTACTTTCTACCAACATTGCCACCAGCCACAACTTGTTCTCGCACACTGGACCACCAAGAAAACCATCGATGTTCTCAAACATCGTTTTGCGGCACCAGTTGCACGCCAAAGGAGTATGCCCAAGATGCGGTCAACGCTCCGAGCTCAATTGATCGGGCACGATGTCGTATGCACGTCGCACATCCAACACGCGATTCTCCAAGGATGAACTGGTTTGGACGAGGGAACCATAGAGTTCTTTTCTATCAAATGGAACAGGGGAATAGAAGGGGTAGTACTGTCCTGTGTTGTGGTTGAAGACTCCGGGATGCTGGTCCGCTGGGCAAATAATTTCGAAGGGTGCGGATAGGGCACTAAATGCGTTCACCGCTCTTACTGTAAATTCAATTTCAGCTTGGACTGGTTGAAAAATGTTGTCGGAACTGCTCCCCCTTCAGATTGTCGGGTTGGTTGTGAGACTTGGAATGGAAGTTTTGGTCATCTTTCTTGGTTCTGCATTCGATGCGTGGTGCATAGCCATGATCGAAATTAGTCGTTGAAGAGGTGGATGAGCAGTGAATGCTTGAATAAGGTAAGCTCGGCCAGAAGAGTGCGTGACAGGCAGAAGAGGCCTCTGGTTTCAGGAGTAAGAATTCAAGGGCGGTTATCGTCAACTGCTGGAATGACGAGTGCAGTCCCAGATGATGCAGCCGGACTCGGGAATGGGAGCTTGAGTAACGAATGCTTGGATGTCGGTTGCACATCACCTAGTTGAGGACGCAGGTTTCAGGAACGAGAGTTCAAGTTAGAAATGCTTGAGTGACGAGTGCTCGGGTAGACGAATGTCTGATCATTGAATGACACAGCTAGTGATAGGGAAGAGAGACAAATACACGAGCGACAGGCGGTGGATGACTGGTTGCATCAGACGAGCAGCGGCTTGGGCGCCGTGCATCTTAAAACTTTCCTTGAGATGTGGGTTTTAGGCCCGAAAGGGACGATGGTGAAGTTGGCAACAACAGTTGGTTTGGTTCTTTGCTTGATTCATGGGCTGAATTTCAATTGAGTGGAAGAGTTGAAAAGTTTTTTTTTTTTTTTTTTACTTGAAAACATCGTTCAAAGCATGGGTTTTACTTTTAAGCCACGAGTGAGACAGTGGTGGTGTAAGCAACACCACGCGGTCTTATTCTTCCTTTGAGAGTCGGGGCCAAAATCCAATCAAGACGATAGAGATAGTTGGAAGCGCCATCCATCTGGAAACTGTCAATGAAACTTGGGGTTAAACCCTGGAACGAGATGGCCAGTGGTGTTAGCGACACTCTTCGGCTTGACTCTTCACTTGAGACATGGGGTTTAGCTGGAGGGTTGAAAACGTCATCTGTCTTTGAAAACGGCAGTGGAAACGTGGGTTTTGAAGCCATGAGTAAGACGAGTAGCAGTGTTAGCAACCATCCGGCTTCACTCTTAACATGACTCAAGGTGTCCAATTTTCAAACGAGATGAGTCGAAACGTGGGTTTTAAGCCACGAATGAAACAAGCAGTGGCGTTAGCCACCCTCTTCAGCTTGATTTTTCACTCAGGACTTTCACTCAGGGTCAAATTCCAACCGGGACTTGTGGGAGAGTTGAAAGCATCATTCGTCTTGAGAGCCGCCCTCGAAATGTGGGTTTCAAGCCACGATTGAAACGAACAGTGGTGTTAGCAACACCATTTGGCTTGATTCATGGCTTGCGAAGCTTTATCTTTCTTGAGACTGTACTTTACCCGTAGGTTTTAGGCCACGAATGAGACGTGTAATGGTGTTAGCGCCATTTGGCTGCATTTTGTATTGGAGACTTGGGCCTAATTCCAAGGGACTAGCAGGAATGTTGAAGATACCATGCGTGAGAGTTAGGCCACAATTGAGATGAACAGTGGTGTTAGTAACACCATTCGGCTTGTTTCTTGGTTTGATGCTTGGGGCCAAGTTACAATCGAGACGAGGGAAAGAAGCGTCATCTGTCTGGAACTGCATTCCAAATGTGAGTGAATGAGCTGAGTTGCGGTGTCATCAACATTTTTCTGCTGTATTCTGTGCTTGAGACTTGTGGCATGATTCCAAGAGACTTGCAGGAGAGTCGAAGACACCGTGCGTCTTGGAAATTGCCCTCAAAAGCATGGGTTTAAGCCACGATTTGAGAATCAGTGGCGTTAGCAACACCATTCGGATTGATTCTCAGCTTGATGATTGGGGCTAAGTTCCAGTTGAGATGAGGGGGAGAGCGAAAAGGCGTCATCAGTCTTGAAACTACACTCCCAACATGAGACGATATTTGGTGTTAGCAACACCATTCGGCTGTCTTCCGTCCTCGAGACTTGCAGGAGACGTGAAGGCACCAAGGGTCTTGAAAACTGCACTCAAAGCGTGGGTTTTGAGCCACAATTGAGACGAACAGTGGTGTTAGCAACACCAGTCGGCTTGATGCCTGGGTTGATCCAAGGGGCACGGTTCTGGTGGAGGCGAAGAAGGAAAACGCCGTCCCTCTTGAAAACTTCACTCGAAACGTGTTTTTTTTTTTTTTTTTTTTACCACAATCGAGACGAGCTGAGGTGATGAAAGCATTAAGCGTCTTCACTCAAAACGTGGTTATTTTGGCCACGGATGAGACGAGCGGTAGTGTTGACAACAGTATGTGTCTTGAGTGTACACTCTATTACGCAGGTTTGCTGCGATTGAGACGAGCTGTAAATGAACCGTTGGGTTGCAATGAAGCGGACAGCAGGATGACGAGCTTCCAGTACAGACGGCTGCGAATGCCGCTGTGGCTTGATGTATCGTTGTAATGAAGTTGGACGAATGCTGAGGTTGCTTGGAGGTCTTCAGACGAATGTGAATGACGTCGACCCTGGAGACGAGACGCCCTGAAGAACAGCCAACGGACGAATGTGAATGCCGCTGTGGCTTGATGCACCGTTGTAATGAAGTTGTAAAAATGCCGAGACGAATGTGAATGGCGTTGTGGCTTGATGTACTGTTGCCACGAAGCTGGAAGAATGCCGAGGTTGCTCGGAGGTCTACAGACAAATGCGAATGCTGCCGACCTTGGAGGTCACTTGCCATGAAGAACAGCTAGCGAATGAATGCGAATGCAGCTGGAGCTTGATGGACTGTTGCATTGGAGGGCAGGAGGACGAATGCTGTGGTAGCGTGGCGGCCATCAGACGAATGCGAATGCCGCATACCCAGTCGCGTTGCTGCAAAGTGCAGACGGCAGACGATTGCGAATGCCGCTGGAGCTTGATGGGCTGTTGCATTGGAGGACAGGAGGACAAATGCCGTGGTAGCTTGGAGGCCATCAGACGAATGCGAATGCCGCAGACCCAGTTTTAATTGCAATGAAGAGGACGTTCCACGCATGAATGTGAATGCGTTGCAGCTCGAAGTGTAGTAGCGGTGGAGTTCAGTCGGACGAATGCCATGGTCGCTTAAAGAGCTTCAGACGAATGCCGGTGTCATAGACCTTGGATGTGAGTTGCCAAGTGTGAGATGGTCGGAATGCGAATGCAGCTGCTCCAGTTGCTTGAAGGATAGTAGAACAGCAGGTTCAAGGTGGAGGGCCCCAACCCAACCTATAGGACGAATGCTGATGCAGCTGCAGTTGCTGGACGGTTGCTGGAGGGTGGATGAATGCGAATACCCAGTAGCTCGGGAACATCGATGACATCGAAGTGGCAGACGAATGGGAAATGCTGGTGGTGCCGCATGGTGACGAAATTGAAGAAAAGCATGGAGAAGAGAAGGCATTCGTGGACGAATGCAGGAAGGGAGAAGGTAGAGGCGACTGTCTGACAGATCGCCTTAAGAACACAAGATGCATTTGCCTCCGAGCAAGCTTTTAAAGAAGGAGGGATGTGCACGCGCAGCGGGTTGTGGAGTTGGGTGGATCGGCACAACTTTAATTCTCAAGAAAATGAGCATGAATGCAAAAATTCACAGGCATAGTATTTTTCCAGAAACAAGAACCTTATTTATAAAGAATTAGATCATGGAGGTCTAGGGAGCTCCTCGACCCTCCAAAGCAATGAGGTGTTATTAGAAATTTTAACTGTGATTTTTGGGGTCCAAAATGGAAACACTAAAGCTAGCCTAGTTTTCGTCACATTACAATCACGATGGTCTTACTGTTCTGCTCTTTGTACGTGTATCGGTTAGCATTAATTTGATTCCTCATTCAAGTTTCATATAAGGTTGTGCTGATCAATCCTTTAAACGATAATCGTCTTCTTGACGATTAAACTTTTAGTAATTTTAGTTTAATACAAATCGAACCTCCGGCTGCCGATATTTGCGCTATCGGTTTCGGCAACTTTCTCAGAAATATCAGTAACTTTTGAACCGTTCGAGATTACGACATGCGCCATATAAATGCACCAGATATTTATATTGGATGAAAAGCATTAGTCAAAAGTTCATTAGTCAAAAGTAGCATCAGACAAAAGTTCTAACCTGGGATTACACACCGAAACCAAAGTTTTAATCCTAAAAAATTGAGACCAATATGATTTTCACTGTTTGGCTAGTTTTCCTTTGATTATATATGCTACCCTTCCCCCAAAAAATACACAACTTTTTCTGTCCCTTACAGTAATATATACAGAGTCCTATTTAGAAGGGATAGGAGCCACTCCGAGTTAAAAAAGAAGAAAAGGGGGGAAAAAAAGGGTTAATTCGTTGTTTTTTGATGTTGCATTTTGTAGGACGTTTGTAAGGCTAAACAAGATGCACTAACACTGCATTAGTAATTCGACGTGTCGTATGGTAGAATAAAAAATATCTGTAATTGACGTATGTTGTTGGAACGGCAGACATATAACCAACAGGACACTACTACAAAATTTAAATGCATGATGTACTGAAGAATATCTACTATATTGCACATTGTATTTAAAAAAATTGACTCGTAACGTTTGCTACTACGATACGGCAAATGAGCCAGAATCTTGAGTGTGACGATGCAATCACTGACCAGATTAGTTTTCATTGGACGCTGATATCGGTGTTCTTACAAAAAAAAAAAAAAAACTGAAAGCTTCGTTGTTTTACAGTTTCCCGTACCCGTTGTTCTTGTTCATCAGACTTTTACATTTTTTAAATCTTCGAACACCATATCTCATAAATTCAGCAGGTAATTTGATGGGGGGGGGGGGGAGTAGGAGAAATCATATTGCGCAGAGGGTACGTGAGGTTGACTACCTTAAATTTATTTACACTTTTTAGGTGTATTAACAAAAGTTAAAATATTCGCACGATAATTGTGACAAGTCCACATTGAATATAACACTGCAATTTCATGTGGCCAATTTTTGTTAGGCTACTCAATACAAAGTACTTGTTTTACTAGCGTTTTATAATTACCTTTAGTATTATTATTTGTAATTTTAAATCTGTGGTTAAAACTAATGTCGAACCAATAAAACTTGCGCGAGTCTTCCTGTTACGGATTTTTAAAAAATCTGAAAGTTAGAGGCCATTAGGAATATCCCGCCCTTCCCTCCTTCTGGCCAGTCCGCCACTGTGAAAACAGGACATCATTCGCTTTGCTCACTCGTTCAATAGGAAACAACACCACAAATACACGTAATAAAATACTGTAAATATATTGCACCCGAAAAGCAGCGAGGATGGCGCAGTAATTAACAGCAAAGGTCTTATACGAGCATCGCATTCGTTGTACCGTCCAGATTCAATCATATAATTCGGTGTACCATCCAGATCACCGCAAAGGTAAGTGATGACGCACTTTGTGTTGTTCTGCGCCATAAGAGGGGAGCCATCTCGACGTACACGATAGCCTCTAACCGACCGCAATGTTGAAGAGCTGACTTGCCGAAATGCGCAGTTACACGCTGCAATTTTTCGTACGATCGGCGTTCAGTGCACACCTTTACGCTGTGGAAGCGCTGATGTAAGCCACTGATCGTGTACCATTTGACGACGGTTTTTGGCTCAGAGACCTTTTTAGAGGTTAGCGAACTAAAACCGCCCTAAATAAATTAACTAGAGCATAATACCTAGTGTACTGGCGCACTGCAAGCCACCCACCCGCATACTTGAATTTCGTCGGATCAGAACTGAACAAATGTGTCTGGTTTTTAAGGAGATGTCGCTGACGTAAATCAGCTACCCTCGTTTTTTGGCCACAACCGTATTAATTCGACGTATGATACGTCGAATTTAAAAAAACAGAGGAAATCCTCCTAAAAGAAGAACAATCTCACCCCTGCATTTAGGGCAAAACTCACTAAATTGGTAACATGCAAGAGGCTGACAAATACAATGAATGGTATGCCAACATTAGGCGTCCTTCAGTAAAGGACTGTCCAAGAAGTACTCTTAGATTTCTAAGTGAACAGAGGAAAACAGCGCTTTACAGCTAGCCGAGGGCAAGCTAAAAGCTGAAACACGTTGCAATTTTTCAGTTTAAAGAGTTACTGAACAGAGCTCCTTACACAAAAAGATCTCCAAATAAAGGAAAGAAGATGCTGATGGTGTAACTTGCCGGACTCAGGACATGTGGAATCGGTATTTATGTTAGTCGTGGTGAGAAGAGCACTCACTTGGGGGCTCAGAACTGATAATGGAGCTTAGGAAAGCCATGAAGTCCACAAATAAAAAATAACCATAGCAACATTTCGAACTCCAGATTGGGACAGTTTTCAACCAAGCAACATTTTTTTAATCGGTAGAATTATGTCTGTATATTAAATACATTAAAAATATAAAAAAAATTAATGTAAAACTTAAGTCGAGTCACAGAGTCGACTAGGCCACTACACTTTAAACGAATTTGAGTATTGGCAAAAATTAAAACGATCAAGCAAGTACGGCCACAGCACTTCAGACAAAACTGAAAGCAGTAACCAACTTTAGCTGAAATGCAGTGGTGGTGCTGTTTTTAGTTTTCGTCACGTGCAATATTGATGTGTATCGGTCTAATCATCTTCTTTTTAGAATCAGTTTTTGTATTCAATATACCAACTTAGGCTTTTTGAAATATAGCATAATGGCTGCAATTACATCAAGAGACCATCGATACGCATTCTACAGCAGACGCCATACTTTAAGCACCTCTTAAAATAGCGAAATTGTGGACTGGTTTAACAGGCAACCAGCAACAACAATCGATGAAGTTCATACAAAAATCACCAATTAAACTGAAAGCACAGTACTTTTCTTAAATTTGAGGAAAATTCATTCCTCTTTCAGTAGCTGAAAAACTATGAATGAAAACAGTTACTACGTGCCGATAATCAATAGAAATTCGCTCAGAATCAAAAGCAAAACCACCTATTTCTATGCTTTGTCAGGAGTTGCCTGAACGCTGTGCCAAGTCCAGGTGCATGAAGCCTTCTATTAAGTCGAATGAAGGCTCAGTTAGCAAATGAGTTAAGTGGCACTCGGTGACGAGAGAACCTTTTCATTGCTAGGGACTCAGAGCACG
>JAHWFP010066445.1:304336-343365 GCA_023313725.1 Lithobius niger
AATATTTCACAACGCCAGTGGCAACTTGACCGACGTTCGCACATGGGGTAGCATTCACGGAAATTTTAAAAGTGGAGACATTCACCCTCAGCAACTACATTAGGAAAGTGGTACTGTGGGAACCAAGCAGGTTCATTCCCTTCTCTAGCTTTAAAGTATTGAGCAAGTACATTCCGGTAGCTCGAAATGTCATCTCTATGTGTAATGCGGAAGTCCGATAGTAAATTGGAATTACATGAGGGATAACACAATATACTTACGACAAATAAAAAACATGGTTGTTTTTATTGTAAAGGACGAGGAAGGGGTGAACATTAAGAGCAGAGGAGTGACGGTTATACTTTATCCATTAAGTTGTGACAATCAGGGATTTTGATACACATACTTTAAGCTGATCATTTGTTGGTGACGGGTTGGGATATATGGGGATAAGGTACTAGCAGGGATCGATTAAAGGTAAAGTCAGCATTCAAGTACACATTAAGTGTGGAGGAAACTAAATTATCCCATTCAGAATTTGTGTGATAATTTTATTTAACAAGATTTCAAAATACGGAGGATACAAGTAAAGGGAAGCTGAGTAGGGGCAATTCCTACAACGGTTCAACTTTGCAATTGGTCGACGCAAAGTTGATAGAAGAAAAAAATAACAATGGCTGACTGACCACCGATTTACAGTACCGCCAGTGGTTGATCACATCAAGTTAAACTTTACAGATTAAGTATACCGGATACGGAAAAAAGTGCAAAGGAAATGGAATACGCTTAAAGTATTAATAGCAACTGAAGTTTGTTTACCCTATAGCACTTACTTTATTTAATGTTGTAAAATTTCTGTGGAGAAATTTATACTCGATTTTAACAGTCTACAGTAAAACGAACAGCAGATAAATGCAAAGTACTCCGGAAAAATTAAGTTATCACATTAAAGCATTCCCGAATACAGAGGTTTGATTCGGCAAACCATTGTTCAAACTTCTTTTACATGAAATCAACATCATGACCGACAAACCCTAAACTAACAACTGACTTGTTGTATGTTGTACTGGAGCCAGTCAAAGTTTTAAACAGTGTTGTTGCCGGTCGGCTGTTTACTCCTGGTTCTGGCTGGTACACATCAGATTTACAAGACACGAGCACTGTCCAGCTAGCGGTGGATCAACCACAGCAGTATTGTCCCTTAACACGTCAAGTAATACCATACACCTTTGGCGAAAATAGGATTACTATTAGATTGTTCCTTTATTTGGAATAAAAGCCCTTTGTCTTAAACCCTCAGCCAATGATGGTGGGTGTAACTTAGCGAAGCACTGGTGCAGATGGGTCAGAGGAACAAAGCTATGGGTTGCCTAGTAGGAAGTTTTGATCTAGCCCAGCTACAACTATTCTTTAAAAACTATTGGTGAGTAAGATGAGACACACTAAGCATATACGCAAGTACATTCTGTTATCTCTCATGCAATCTCAACTGGAATCTCTCTCCCTTGCAAAATAAGAGTAAACAAATTAAATAAATCAAGTTGAAGTAATAAAACTACCGAAAATGTAACATGAAAAAGTTCCAACGCCTAACCGTCTCAAAAATTAATCAAAGAAGCATGAGCATAAAAGAAGAAAAAAATGTGATGAAATGATCCTTTTAACTGGAGTGTTAAGATAAGCAGGAAACATTGGGATCAAATATTGGAAATTTACTACAACCACAGTAATAAATGGGGTTTACGAACTGAAGAGGTGACTGTCACTACTAGTGAGGCTACATACACATGCGTGACAAAATATGAATTACATAACTTGACCTTGTTCCATAAGCGTCTGGTGGCATCCAGTGAGAATTATAGTTGGTACACCAGCAACTGTTTAAGACACATGCAACATCAATTTAGAAGAAAAGTAATGAGTTTTACACACAACTTCATTGTCCAGTAAAGAAAATTTTAAAGAGACAGAAAGCAAGAGAACATTTTCGCACCATCAGCTCAGAGAGAGCAGGATGGTCAAAACTCAAAGAAAGAAAAACAACTCAAAGATATCCATAAAATACTGATTTTTGTTTTTATATATTGAAAAAACCAAAGATAAATCTATTACGTACTGAAGTAATAGGCTAATTAATTTGAGTTGACCTGCACTGAAAAGTAGTGTTAGAAAAGCAGTAGTTAGAACTGCCCATTGAAATATATTAAATACCAGCACAAAATATCGCAAAATAAATAGAAATAGAAATATAATGAAATTAAGAACGAGAAAGCAAAATAAGCAAAAGGACCTGCTAACTATGAAAAAAAGTACAAAATTTAGAATTCATTATAAACACCATGAACACCACACACAGCACAGTACATGATCTTTGCCCATTACCAATCCAACTTAAATTTTGTTTTACTAACAGACCTAAGCAAAAGGATGTTTAACCTTATTAAATACACTAAATGAATACCGGGGCGTGCCAGCTAATGAAAATCACAATGTGGCTCCATAACCAATACTGCATAGGTGTCTTTCAGACATTACTTGAACAACATTTATTAAACTACTGAATAGAAGCAGCTCACTAAGATAGAACAAATAATTGTACACTACCGGAACATGCTTTGCATGGACATGAAAGATAACTGCTATCGACTAAAAATAAAAATTAAACGTTCCCAATTTCTGCTTTTTTTTTTTTAACATTTAAAACTCTTGTTGGCCACACAGAAAATGTGTGAAAGAAAAATAGGACCCAAACATAACACACAAACATACTAATTTTTGCTTAAGCTATTTATACACTCTGCGTACTGATTCACTTTTACTAACAACTGTTCCAAGAAGCCAGTACATGACTAATCGCACCAGCTGTGTATTTGTAGTAGGCAAGCTTACAATTGTTCACAAGTTTACAGTTCAACAGCCATCGTGAATATGTATGCTAATTATGTGTGCTTCCAAGTGAAAGTTAATGTAACTAGTTTAAAGCCACACAAAACCAATTGTTTGGTTTACGGGCGAGGTTGCAAATTGAAGCTCCAAGCACAGGAATTTTATTTCATTTTGAATTTAACTGACCACATTTCTTTGACATGTACCTAGCTCGGTTGAAACACTAAGTAGCAAGCCTAAACAATATATATTAATTTTTTAACATGTTATTTGTCATCTGTATTGAACTTTTTTTTTTTAGTTTTTGCCTTATAACTTGTCAGAGGAGTAAAATTTGTACCATTGAAAAACTTGGTTTCGATCCAGTTAAAATGGTGTACGGGAATGTCACAATTGGTCAAAATTTGAAGAAAATATAATTTTTAGTGGGTTAACCAAGATTTGGATAACAAATTTTGACCCGTGATAATTTAAGGCACCCGCATGTGCCTGTAAACCAAACTATTAACTTTGCATGGTCTAAATTCTGACAAGCTGTAAGTCACTTATGACCAGCTGTTAGAAATAGGCCATCGTCCTATACAAATCTTGCTGTAAAAATGTCGGGAACCAAATTTGAATGGAAAGTAACAAGAAATGATGGAAATATATCCAAATTTGTATTACCAGTGTTTATGATGAAAATGTTATAAGGCTACCACAGATTTTACAGGCAACCCTTTCACAAAAAGGTTTTTTTTCTTTTACTTTCTGGATAGGTAAGCATGGTGATAAAAGACATGAACCAAGAGCAAGACTATTACATGCCGTAGCTTATCCATACAGAGGAAAGCCGCCCTCCTTAGTGAAGTGTTAAATTATGATGGACTTCCTTACGCCATCAGGGACAAATAAGTAGGGATTTTCCAACTGACTAAAATAGCATCAACCTGAACATTCTGATTTAACACAAATTTACCAATGTTCCCACCTTCTTTAAGTCGTTGCACGAGTTTTCGTTGGTTATATTAGTACTCCTAAAATCTTTCACCCTCTTCAGGCCGGTCGAGACACGAACCGAAGATCTTTTACTGGCATGAAGAAGGTGGAAGATTTTAAGAATACCAGAATATAACGAATGAAAATTCGCACAACTTGAAGGTTGTTGGAACACTTGGTAAGTGTGTGTATTTTCTTTTTGAGATTCGTGTAACACCACAGTCAAATCAGCCGGTTGGCTTTTCATATAGGAAATCTCAGGGGGTATCAGTTGAAGTCCAAACTATCCGCCATCCCCTCCCCGCCCCCCCCCCCCCAGAGGGAGAAAACAACTGAGGGGCGGGTACCGACACATAATTAGGCTACGCAATCTACGTTCACGTCTAAATTTTGGTTAAGAGTATACAGAACAAGGGTTCGACTACTGGAGGCAAAAGGGTTCTTACAGGTAAACATTTAAGGATAAGTAAAAACAACTTTTAGGATTAAAATCAGCTTTTTACTTCCATCCTAAAATACTTACCTGTAATTTTAGCTAACTCTGTCGAACTAACAGGTGGGAGTCAAACCCAAGCGTGTTTTATGACTTTAGAAGTACAAGTATTTATACGTAATACCTTCAACAACTCCTAGACATTCATCACTAATAACCAACAGAACACAATCGCCATGGAAATAAGCATGAGCGTCTTCTTGTAAGGATAAATGATACGGTCCATCTCTTCGGTGAAAACATCCCCTTAACCTACCAGAGTTGATAACTTCCAAAAGAGTTGTCTCGGTCGCCACTTGCATGCAGGAAGAACCTCTTGCAGTAGCAAACCCACAGCAAACGTCCATGTAGACAGCACGTGGGAGAATCTCAAAGACGCAGAATAGGCTATGATTTCAGCATTTCCCCCATGGTGAGGACTGAATTGAAGGTGGAAGTATAACCCTCAAGTGCCGACACGGAAAACCCCTCTTCCAACAGTTGTTTCCCCGTCTCACTTCATCCACCCCAACAGCAGATTCCCTAAGCCACCACAGCAAGCGTGGTAGGTCGCGCCAAGTCTCTACGAGTGAAAATGAAGGGTTGGGTGTAATGATCATCAATTGAGCAATAAGAGAAGATCCTTTGCGAAGTACAGTGGGAGCGGGTCTACCTTCACTAGCCCGAGGAGACCCACGAAACAGGAGCAGGCCATCCAGCTAGGCACAACCAGAGTTAATGACCCGATCGAAGTTCCAATATTGTTGAGGACAGTGTGCTCATAAGCAAGTTGTGCCAATCTGGGATTTCCATGCTGCCACAGAGCACCTTCTTAATTAAATACCTGTTTAACCCTGAAGGTGCTTTAACTTCCCTGTCATCTTAGCTTTCGTTTTTAAAGATCCCATATCCTAACCTCCCAAAATAAATTAATAACATAAATGACACTAACGATCACAGAATGACGCTACCTGCAATGCTACGCAACACTGCCGCCTGTGTGCCCGCCAATATCACATTCCAGTAGCATAGGCATTGCAAGATCAAATCTCGGTGCCAAAAGAAACAACTACGGGCATAAAAATGTCACATGATAAAGGATAAGTCCATATGGACACCTACGAAAAACATTAAACTGGCGGGTACAATCTGCTGATTTTTGTTTCTATTGCCAAACCAAATATATACATTACCCGTAATTTTAGCAGTCTTCAAATACCGATGGCAAGGAGAATTTACTTTGGTTTTCGTTCATTTTCACTTACTTTGTTAACGCTGCACCAAAAGTGTTCCAATTTCTTCAAACTAGCAAATTTTCGAATGCCTATACTGGCATTCTTCCTCAGGCCTGGGCAATGAGACACACATGCACTAACTGCCCTACTTCCCCAACGATAGGGATCGACCGATACACCGATACAGATATACCGATACCGATTTAAAAAAAAAGTCAATGGGTCAGAAAGTCAAACGCATACTTCATCATTATGAAACTGATGTGCAAGAAAATTAAATTTCTAATTTTTTTTTCTCAGTGGTGGCAGATCCACAAGTGTACCTTCGACTGTAAAAAAAAAAAAAACCCAGAGTACACTGCAGATAGGCCTAAGCCCAAGAAGCCCTGCCCTGATTCTGGCACTGCACACACGTTGAATCCACTAAGCTGCTGTGCAGATGAAGTCATGGGATACAAGTGATGCTATGCAGGAAAGGTTTCTCACAAGCTAGGTGGAGTAGCCAGCGTGCACGGAAGTTGGTCGTATCGGCTAAAATATCGGTAAATAAACACCGATACAGATCCGATACCGATACACAAAAAATACCGATAAATATCGGTCTACCCCTCCCCAACGAACGTGTTGATTCAAACCCCCCCCCCCCCACCCCTTCTTCATTGTATAAGTACCCCTTCTTTCCAGGTTGCTGCTGCCAAGTTCCGTGTGTGTCGCTGTAGCAGCTGTAAGCGGGAGAAACCTGTAAGAGACGAAAAAAGCAATAGCCATCCACAGACTGAGAATGAGGCACGAGATTGACTGGGAAGGAACAAGAGTGATGGTAAAATCTCACCTCCGCGCCTTGGAGGTAATTGCTAATCAGCCCTACAGAATAAAACAGTGCAGCTTGTGAACGTCCAAGACCCTGCATTTAAGCAAATTAATAAAATTGTGAACCCCCAACGGTGTGAAAAACTGGTGACAAAGTGGAAGAAGTTTCTCCCTATTACAGCTGCTACAGCGACATACAGCAGCAACCTGAAAAGTTGATACAATGAAGAGGGGGGGGGGGGCTACTCGCAAGGCTACGCAACTTCCAAAAGGATAGATGTACATTTGGGCAGGGTAATCCAACAGAAAAGTTCAGGATCGTGGCGTGGTGTGCAAAAGACGTGAAGCATAATGTAGACAGAAGTTTTTTTTTGTGGGGGGGGGGGAGGGGGTGGTATATTGGTTAAGATGCCTGAACTGACAGGAGAAGGCAAGAAACGAGGAACCAAGGCCTGAGTTGGTGGTGTTGTCGATTACCCTATGGAGATGACATGGTGCACAGCACGGATCTTGACAAGAGTAGCAATGTAATTAAAATATCTTGCAGGTGAAAGGTAAGCTGGAGTGGTGCCGAAGGCAGTCGAAGGAAAAAAGGCCTGTAGACAACTGAACGAAGCGTAGAATCAGCTTACTGGGTGACAGAAGTATTGGCGACATACGAAAGTAGCATAAAAATGTCAATATACGTGAAACAAGCCTGGCCTAGGTTCCTCAATATGACATGATGTGTAACGGTAAAAACTAAAAGGTACTAGTGGTGAAGGCGAATGCCGATAGAATATCCCTTGGCTGTAGCACGGCAGGTCGCACAAGGCAAGTCCCTAGTAAGGTGCTCCGAGCACTGAATGGGGCTGGGGTAAACTGGGATGAAGGCAGTGGCGTCATCAAACTGCCATATCAAGTATGCAATATACCTGCCTGGAGTGAGGGAAGAGTTTGCCGAAAGCCAGCCAGAGACAAGGTGATCTGTAGCTGAAGGAGCGTGGCGATTTATGAGTGGCCGAACTTCTGACGCACAGACCTTGTCTTCTTGTGCTTTCGCGGAGACACTGCCGTCTGCAGAGATGGTGTTGCCTCTCGTGGTGGTAAGAGATGATGAAAGTGAAACCATGTAAGACCATCGTTTCTGAGAAGGTAAAAGGGGTGAAGATTGAGTTGTAACTGACAGAGGGGTTGGAATGGGAACCAGACTGGGTTTTCCCGGGCACCGCTATTGGTGCGCTAGAGGCTTGTAAGAGTTATCACTGTTTCTGGCGGTCATGCTGATACTTGCAAGCCTTGGACTTTTGTTGCATTATTAAAATTTTATTCCAGGTTGGACGATCAATCATGAGACAAATGGCACATGGATTAGGGAAGTAGTGACAAGAACCATGTCTTCTGCAAACTGGATGTGGCTCGACCCCGGATTTTCCAGAAACAATGGCGGCGCACGAATACCTTTCAGTTACATGACGTGGTTTAGCAGTCACAGTGGTAGAGAGTGGATCACGGGAAAGAGAATCTGAAGATGGTGGGAGAACTTTCTGACTCTTAGTCTCTTACCCATGACAAATGAAAACCCGGTCGTAGGGGTGATAATCCACGATGTAAGGAGCGAAAGCAAGAACCACAAAACAATTCTACGACAAAAGCAGACTTTCCCGCCAAAACGTAGAGGATTGTGGGAAGGGATGGCATGAAAGAGCTGTCAGGAGATAGCGGTAATAATGGAGAACTCAGCGACATTCCTTGCTTGTGTGAGACCACTCGAGTCTAAAAGTCCAAGGTCAGAAAGGGACAGCGGCCTGGAGCACAATAAGCACGATAGGCAGGTCCTGGAAGGGTAAGAAGGGGTCTGGAGACCAAAACTGGTCCTGGTGAACTGGAGGGTGATAAAACAACAGGTGTCAAGATGCCCAAAGTATGGGAGAAGGTGACGGAGAAAAGTACTATCGTTGATTCGATAATCGAAAGTCGTTGAGTGTATTGCGCAGAAAGAACACAGTGACCATCTTAAGATGAGGAAAGCTGTGTTCTTCTATACGGATTCTGTCTGCATAATAAAGAATAATTTTTCTTCTTGTTCATAAGTTATACATATATTTATTAATTTTTACCTAGAAACGAAAAATTCGTGCTGTCCGCGAACGAGAAATGAACACCTTGAAAACGAAGCCGAAAACCACTCGGGAGAATCTTGAGGTGTGCGAGAGGTACAGTCGGTACCTCCCAAACGTACCGGAGTATCGGCAAATGAAGATGACTTACAGGCAGCCACATACTAGGAAAGACTGACAATCCGGTCGAGGCACAAGATCGGGAAAAGAGGCTGGTTGCTGGAGATAAGAGGAACGATCGACGGTGTGATAACGGCAAAACGGCTGAAGCCGGAAGGGCTTATCCGTTAGTTACGGAAGACTCAGTCCCTCCAGGAATGCAAGTGCTGGAAACGGAAGGGCAACAGAGCAAACTAGTGCTGTCGAGTAAGATTCTGGGGCAGGAAGACGGCGTAAATTCTGGAGAATCCTGGGCAAAAGAAGGTTAAGAGTTGCCGCAACTACTGACGAAAGGCTGAGGTTGAAGCGAACCTGTCCCAACGATCGGTGAAAGCTGAGCGACAGTTTAAGTGCCGTGGAGTAATGCAGGAGCCTGTAGAACAAAAGTAGGCGGTTGAGAGAGGACTTGCTGTTGTCGTCGAAAGGCAGGAAACCGAAGTCTAGAAGAAGAGGCCGCTGTTGTTGTTTTAACCCAAGCCAGGGGGCTGGGTTGGAATCTAAAAAGTGAAGGCAGATGGCCCAATCTACGCTGGGTGCAGTAGGTCCGAAAGACAATGTCTAAGAGATCGTGGATTTGTAAACGAGCGCCACCGAAAAACGCCTGTTTTTCAAAAATGAAATTTTTTTTTCTCGAGGCACCCAAATGCCTCGCCGAGGCATATCTGGCCGTTTTTGCAATAATGGTCCGATTTCCACAAACTCTTCGACGTTTAATAGCCTGTCCAAATACAAGATACTTGGGGAAGCCCAAATCCGAACTTTCCACCCGGAAGTACCAATAAACCACGTTTGAAGATTGACCAAAACCAACTACATCGCACTTTCATCATGGCCGCCATTATAAAATTCTGTATTTCTGTATCTTCATTTTATTCTTTTCTTTTAGGGCAAAAAGCCCAAACATATTAGCTTAGTGTATTGTATGAGGTTTGTACAGACAACCATTTTGAAGTGTGATATTTTTTATTGTGTTTGTCGGCCGCAATCCATATGGAAAATTTCCACAACGATCGAATTTTAACTTTAAACTTTTAAACGTTAAATGTTCTCTGTAACTTAATGCGTTATAGCATTCAAATAGCTAATTTATTTAACCGCATTTATACTTTATTTATATTCTTTTACCCCCAGAAACGCTACCATATGTCCAAACGTATAAACGCATTACGACCTGGCATTCTACCGGACACGAATTTTTCAGTGTATATATGTTTATTTTAGTTCTCCTCTGGACCTGACTGTGACCCACCGAAACCTACAAATAGCTTGATCTACTATTAAACACTAAAAGAATTCTTAAAAAGATCTGTTCAAACCATTTCCGAAAGTCCAACTGTGCAAAAACTTCGAATTACCCAATTTTGCCCCCCTCCCCAGCCAAAACTAGTTGTGGTGTTTAACACCACAGTTTACCGTTAAAGCTTGTTTAATTTAATAGTAATGTTCTAGACATTACCCAAAGCCAAGTAATAAGCTTTAACAAGAGCCTAATCACGTTGCAATCATGTAAATATTCAATCCGTAGCCAATAATACAAAGTAAAGGCCCATTTCCGAAAGTTCAATTGAGTGAAACTCAAAACAGGCCGATCTTTTTCCGTTTTACATGTTCCTACTCCTTCAAACGGCTCTGCACCCAGTTCCTTTGTTCAACCGACTTCTCCTCCCACTTTCCATTGTTCTCGAGGCCCTCGGCCAATCAGACCCCCGCAGCTCTCCTCGGCGTCCGCGCTAAGGTCCAGAAAATCCGCTGCTCCAGCATAAAAAGCCCCAGTTGCCCTCCCTCTACAGCTCAGCACAGCACAGCTCACAGATCTCAAGCTAGAGACCGGTCACGCCAGTCGGGAGTGGAGACGCCATGTCCGGAGAGTGCCATGCCGGGCACGATGGTAGTGGTTCGTATGTTATAGTTTAGCCTTTGAAAGTTTAATTTAGGACCCCCATATTCTAAATTCTAGTTTAATTGTAAACTTAACTCTCTAGCTAGAGAATATTATGGTGGTGACGCCTGTAGCGGCATCTTAGGTTTCTTTCACCCCATAACGTCAGAGTGGTTCTCTTCCTAAAAACCAAATTTTTCCAGTTTATTTTAAATGGATTTTTAATCTAAACTAAATGACGGTTTGATCTTTGTGGAAGGCAAATTGAAACAAACTGATGCCTAAGTGTAAAATTGCCGGGCTTTTTATTACTTAGAACAGTTCTCGAGGGAACTAAGGGAGGTTGATCTTTTTGTGCTTGGAAAACTTAGAAACATAACTGTGGACGGTTGATCATGTTGAAACATACTGTCAGATAGACTACTATCAGTTGCGGCTGTTTAGTCTTGCGGGTGTCTCCGGGAGCACTCATGATTTACTTTTTCTAATGTGAAAATTTAAAACTTATTCAAACCAAGTGCGTTTGTCTGAATTTATGAAATACTAAGTGTATATTCAAACTTGCTACTTTATGTAAATGCAAACTTGTTGCCTATTTAAATAATTGGTATTCAAAAGCTTTCGAAGCAAACTATAATGTAAAAGTGTTTTCATTCTCTGTCGCAAAAATAAAACCAGGAGTTTTAAGCTTCAGTCGTTTGCTAGACTTGATTAATTGTATTTTAGTGTAAAATTAAATATGTAGCCCATTTTTAGATTTTAGCTAGTTAAACAGTTAAATCCACCGTTGGTGGCAGCGATACCGACAGTTTAAGGTTAGGCCCCTTTAATTAGGACCGGCGCTTCATCCCCCAGGCTGGGACAGTGTCCATGCTGTGTTGTATAACGAAAAAAGTCGTCGTAAACACCGTAGAAACCTCAAGCTGAAACTCCACGTACACCAGGGAAACCGGGGGCGCTACAAGCACCTAAGCCGTCGTAGCGTCCGCCGTTACAGATTTAATCCTCGGAAAAGGATTGATGAGGAGGAACAGGCGCCTGCTTCAAGGAAGAAGTACTGAGCGAGGAGCTTGACGAAAACAGGTGCATCGGAAGGTCATATGATGCAGGCCTTGAAGCCCCGATCGCCAGCCCGTGGCTTGGCTGCTGAGAGGGCAGAATCAGAGAGGTGTCCCGGGACTGCGCAGTGTCTTAAGAGGAGTGCGGGATACTGGACAAAAGGTCGAAAGGGCAGGGTGCGGGACCAAAGTCGGCGCACTGTCGCCAAACTGGGATCGAGCAGACAATCTGGAAGACTTGATCCATGCGACAGGAGGTCCGCCTCCAGGGCAACCTTCACGAATGTCAATTGTGTGGCACTCGCGATTTGGCCAGTAGACATTAAAATGCACTCGCCATTGTCAATTACCTCCTCTCCAGTAGAAACAGCAGTTGTGCTACTACTTAATACTTAAATATTGTTTGCGTTAATCTAACTCTCCAATCAACTAAAGTAGCTAGCGACATTGTTGCTCACTTGGTTGGAGAGCCCTTATAATTCTGCACGCAACGCCGCAAAAAGCTTGTTTCTAGCTAATACGTTTCCCAAGATATGACAATTTAAGCATCACAGTTTGTTAATCAGTCGCCATTTTGGCGAGTAGCTCTAAAAACCAAGTCGCCAACAGCGAGTGGCGACCGACATTGGTAAAGGTTGCTCCAGGGATAAGAGGTGTGAGATGAAGTTACAGCATGAGTATCCAAGACGGGTGATGTGGTGGTCGAAGAAAGTGTTGTCACCTGGCGTGGAAGGAACGGTATGTAAAAGGCTCGGTGATGAACCAGTAATTGCCGGCAGACGACAAGTCGGAACAAAACCCAACAGACCAGGAGGGGATAGCCCGCTGGCGACAGGAGATGCAGACGAAAGGCCAACCGTCGTGAAGAATCCAAAGGAGAGTTCATGATGGAAAGTCGAAGAGGCTTGTCGATCAACGCTGGAAGAATGACAGCAGGCTAGCTGGAACTGCAAATGGCTGCGAACCGAAAATAGAACCATAGGCAGAAATACACGGACGAAGGGCCAGCAGGAGATAGGGAAAAAGCAGTGACATCCACATGCTGTATACGTCTAGAGAAGAAAGATGAAACAGGGTCGCGCCTCTGCAATTTCATAGGAGGGGTGCGCAGACGCATGTATCTCGAATGCCCTTTTCCTAGAGAAGCGAAGTTTATAGGCCTACTGCCAACTCAGCAACTCGTGTGTACTCATGTGCATGTGCACATGAGTTGCCGAACTGACAGTAGACCTATAAACTTCGCTTCTCTAGGCAAAGAGCATTCGAGAACAAGAATGCTAAAATTACATGAAATGTATATACTAGAAACTCCATTTCTTCAGGGCACGCACACATGAATTTCCGAACTGGCGGTAGGCTTATAAACTACGCTTCTCTAGGGAAAGAGCATTCGAGAACAAGAATGCTAAAATTACAAGTAATTTATATTTTCGGTGGCAACTAGAAACTCCATTTCCTCAGGGTCCCCGAGTTGAAAAACAAAATTCACCATACACTCTTACTGCCCCCAGCGTCCCTATGACACTAGTTCAACCCAATCCAACGCACCAAAACAAGCAATTTTCAAGTCAACAAGACTCCAAAAACCTACCCTGTAAGTGCGAGCTGAAGCTCTGCTCCGCGGAGAACTCCATCGTCCACTAACTACGCTGTCTTCTTGATCCGACAGGCCGCCACCACTAAATCCATAGAATTGGTGGTGCCATCAGGCACTGGCACCTCTTTCGGGTAGTTGACTTACAAATGTAGTTCGGTGTTTCCACTTGCATGCAACAAGAACCTCCTACAAAGTGATCCCCACAGTAAAGGCCCAAAACAAAGCAATTGCTCCAAGTTCATGATCTCGCACTTTTCTCCGAGTGGCTGTCTGCCCATAGTCACTATATTCGTTCTTGATGACCGTACACATCCACCCAGAAACTACAGCTGTGGACAAGGAATGGTGGTTGGGCAATCACTTTATCAATCGTCACAAAGGCTTCCATGGTTTGTCCATAACCTTACAACCAAGAGCGCCTTAGAGTTCCATGTTTCTACGGTATCCTTTTGTGGCTGGCTGCCAGGTATAACCCGATTGCATGACCTGGGGACTGCACCCACTCAACTTGCGCAGGTACTAAAATTGGAGTCAACACATTAAGGATGGTACATGATGGAGTTTCATCCAGGTGGAGGGACTTGGCCCCAAAATCTGGTGAAGCCAGGTAAGTGACGCGGGACCAATCCGATGAGTACGACAGATATTCTACTCCCCTGGCTAAAGCCGCAATCTTGCCTTGTCGGGCCGCTGTCGCCATTGTTAACAGGAACGCTGCCTTCTGAGAAAGCATCGCGAAAGAAACACGGTGCAGAGGCTCGTAGGTTGGACCTGATAAGTTCTTTCACACCAATGGAAGGTCCCAATCTGGGCAAAGACGACGCAATCACAGTCACTGGACACAGAATGCTTGTATCAACCAAGCCACTGCTGGAAGAGCGACTATCTCAGTTTTACCGGCATGGGTCAGTATTACATAGCCTACCTACAACTGCCTGGAACGCTGAGAACATGGTTACTGGTGGCTACGGACTCTGAACAAAAATACCCTTTGATGCCACCACCTGTTTAAGACAGGCGTTAATGTTTACTTTAAATGCATTTCTAACTAGTTTGGGGGAGACCAAATGAGTTACAACAAAATTTAGAACAATTTTTCAGTTAAAAAAGTTACTGAACAGAGCTCCTTACACAAAAAGATCTCCAAATAAAGGAAAGAAGATGCTGATGGTGTAACTTGCCGGACTCAGGACACGTGGAATCGGTATTTATGTTAGTCGTGGTGAGAAGAGCACTCACTTGGGGGCTCAGAACTGAGGAGCATAGGTTCAAAACGCAATAACTCCACTTTTCGAAAAAAATTACCTGAAGGTGGCAGCACCTACTATGACCTAATACGCGTCTTTTGTGTTGCCCTGAGTGTTCAAAACGCTATACATCCCTCTCAAATGAGACTTCAAAAACAGGCAATTTATTCAAAACGCAACATCGTTTCAGCACTGTTGGTATCAAAACGCAACAAGTTATTTTTTAGCCAATAGAAGCGCTCCATTCACGTTTTGGCGCTAAGCATCTCTTACGCTACAACAAAATAAACACGTGCGTAGAACAGTTTAGCGATCGTGGCGCTCGCAAAAGGCAAAAGCAAATATCTAAAAGACAACGTGAAAAGATTAAAAGGTGAGTTTGATCTTTAATTATTGTTTGATCGTTTTGTATTAAAACTCGGCTATATTATCAGGTTAAAGAAACCCCAACTAGTCAGTAGTTTACTAGGCCTAATGACAACGATTTGTCTGCTTAACAGCCACAGCGATCCAGATCCAGCTTTTAGGTTCATTCACAAGACCTTGTCAACATCGGGACGGGCCATATTATTGCAGGAATATTACTAAAGATAACTTGAAATTGATTCGGTCACGTTTGTATAGGACCAGCGATAAAATAAAGCAAGAACAGTAGGCCTACACGAAAACTTTCATCTTGCCGAGCAAACCAAAACGAATAAGAAAACGGATTGTACTTCCTGCCCACCGTAAGAAAAAAAAACCATCGTGTTCAAATAACGTATCGTCTTCTGTCTGTAAATACAGGAAAATACTACTGTGTGTGCAAACAGATATTCATTAAAGGGCTGAGTGTAAGCACACGGAGTGTTTTAAGAGTATCTAATCTTGTATTGGCAGCTCAGCCCATTACAGAAATCCGCGGAGGAGACAGGAAATTGGCACAAGAGTGTGAACAGGAGGGAAACTGTCCGTGCCTTTATTCGCAAGTTGAATGCCAACTGAAACTTAATTGTCAGCCCATGACGAAACTTATATTTTATTTTTATTTCAATATGTTTGCATCAAAACGCATTAACTCCATGCGAGTGTTGCTTCAAAGTGCAATATCTTTTAACTGTTGGAACAAAGTGCAACAATTACATTTTAAAATGGTTGATAATGACCTTTAAATATTGTTGTGATTTCCGAGACTAAGTTCACATGAAATAGTTGATTTTTTGACATTTTTTCCATATTTTGTTATTGTTGCAAGTGTTGCGCTTTTCAGTACTCACGTTTTTTGCATTTTCTGAAAAATTGTTTATGTGTCACTTGTTGCGTTTTGAATCTTTGCTCCTCAACTGATAATGGATCTTAGGAAAGCCATGAAGTCCACAAATAAAAAAAAACCATAGCAACATTTCGAACTCCAGATTGGGACCGTTCTCAACGAAGCAACATTTTTTTTAATCGGTAGAATTATGTCTGCATATTAAATACATTAAAAATATTAAAAAAATTAATGTAAAACTTAACATTTTTTAAGTCAAATCGAGTCACAGAGTCGACTAGGCCACTACACTTTAAACGAATTTGAGTATTGGCAAAAATTAAAACGATCAAGCAAGTATGGCCACAGCACTTCAGACAAAACTGAAAGCAGTAACCAACTTTAGCTGAAATGCAGTGGTGGTGCTGTTTTTAGTTTTCGTCACGCGCAATATTTGAAGTGTATCGGTCTAATCATCTTCTTTTTAGAATCAGTTTTTGTATTCAATATACCAACTTAAGCTTTTTGAAATATACAATAATGGCTGCAATTATATCAAGAGACCATCGAATCACATTCTACAGCAGACGCCATACTTTAAGCACCTCTCAAAATAGCGAAATTGTGGACTGGTTTAACAGGCAACCAGCAACAACAATCGATGAAGTTCATACAAAAATCACCAATTACACTGAAAGCACAGTACTTTTCTTGAATTTGAGGAAAATTCATTCCTCTTCCAGTAGCTGAAAAACTATGAATGAAAACAGTCACTACGTGTCGATAATCAATAGAAATTTGCTCAGAATCAAGAGCAAAATCACCTATTTCTATGTTTTGTCAGGAGTTGCCTAAACGCTGTGCCAAGTCCAGGCACTCGTCAAGTTTGGCCATCAGATCCGGGTGCATGAAGCCTTCTATTAAGTCGAATGAAGGCTCAGTTAGCAAGTGAGTTAAGTGGCACTCGGTGACGAGAGAACAAGTTAGAACACGAAGCATGGGGGGATGGGAGGGGGGGGGGGGGAGTTTGAAGCAGGTTCAAAAATACCGATCTGCGTTAGATCAGCTCGGAACTATTACTGAACAGTATCCTTTGATGGCTATCGGGGAGAGGCCATGCTGGGACAGGTGCTCCAAAAACGGGTTACCGTTGAACCGATGCTCAAACGAGTCAGTACATGTCTCAGAGCACCAATCTCGCCATTTCCTACATTTAGCCTCACTGTCGACTCTCGTTGACATTGAAGAATCTGGCACACCACACCCGATGATTAGACGGAGGTTCGTAAGGTGTACATTAAAGAATCTCCACGCGTAAAGATGTAGCATGCTCAAATTGGGTGCAACATTTGTCAACCGTGCTGGGAAAGGAAGATCCGGTCGAAGAGAAAGGAGTGTCAAAGTATTTCTTTTCATCTCTATCAGGTTGATGATACAAGGTGCCATGGTCCAGAGTGGTGGAATCAGCATGAATATTCCGGTGGATGACCTCAGCTATTGACACATTAGAAGTATCGAAGCGGTACACGGACGTCTGCTCGCATTATATGGACAGGCTGTTCGTGCCCCAGGCCAGGAAAAACGAAGTTCCGAAGTTGGGTATTCCTCCGTGTCGCTAAGAGGTCTAAGAAGGGAAGGAAGTGCTCCAACAGTGGAAGATCGACTTGCACACCGCTGAAGCCAGACGCCGCTCGATAGTCGGGACTTGGTTTCTCCAAGACAACTCGTTTTCTAGGAAATTTAAGGTTTCTCGTAATGCAGTGAGGCTGGATGGAAATGTCCAGATCAGGGTAGAGTTAAAATAGTCTGGATGCTTCTTTGTGTAGATTATGGGCCCTGGTCCCACCCCCTTTGTGACTGTAGGCCACTGCAGATAAGTTGTCCGACATTACGGCAGTGGAAGAAAGCTGCAGAAGATTGGCCCAAGAGCTGAGGGCATAGAAGACAGTTCAAGCACATTGATGTGTAGCAAGGTCCCGCAAGTTCATGTTCCCTAGATGGAGCCACACCAGCCCGATGTGGACATATCAGTGAAAAGGTAGATGATTTGAAAGGGATGAATGAACAGGGACGCCTGCCTTCACACTGTCCCGAGGAATCTGCCAAAAGATTCGCCACACTGATTTCATCTTCCCATGCCATTAGTTTTTTTCCAATTGTCGCGATGGAAATTGGAGGGGTCCCACTCGTCATTGCCCTAGTGGCCCCAGGGATGGCGAATCCAGTTGGCCTATCAAACTGCACCCTTCGAGGGCCGATATTTCTAGAAATATCAAAAGTTCCATTACTGAGGGCCGAAGCAGATCAAATCACTCTGTAGACGGCCGAGCCAGAAAAGCCCATACAGTAAGTCCAACTTTGCTCCTAAGAATGTAAATACTTGGGACAGAGCTAATCTGGATATCAGATTGTTTACACTGAAGCCGCAGTGACGAAAAGTCATGAAACAAGTTTACGCGGCCGTCATTAGAAGATTCAGATGAAGGTAACCCAGCATGGGTTGCAGGAGCATCGTGAACACTGAACAAGAATTACGGTCATGTGCCAACATGGGTGTTATTTAAAAAGAACATTTTGCCGGCCCCTAGCCAGGCCGGCTAAAAATGGTTTCTTTGTGCCTAAAACATATTTAACCTGATAATTTAGCATTACATTCCTCGAATGTGATGTTCCCCTGGAGGTTTCTTGCGGTGCGCAGGCGCCTGCTTGAATATCCCTACTGTGCATGTGCGTGGCAGTACTCCCTTATAAAAGCGTGAGCGCGGACGCTTACGGCATTCATTTTTCTCTCAATGTGTCAGGCGGTGACTCGAGAGGGGAGGCAGGGCGGGAGTAGGTTAAGTATGTTTTAGGCACAAAGAAACCATTTTTAGCCGGCCTGGCTGGGGGCCGGCAAAATGTTCTTTCTTTGTTGTCGAAACATCTTAACCTGATAATTTAGCATTATCAGTAGACCTCGTAAAGTTTGGTGGCGGGCACCGTCCTGACGAGATGCAAGCAGGCGTTTCCCCCAAATAATTTGTTCCTGGAAGAGAAAAATTAGCACTTTATTCAGAACAGGTGAAAACAGGAACTTGGACTTCTTTCATAGGATTTGGTGGCCCTGAAAAGGGCCGTTGTTTGGGTCTTGCTTCCGTATCGGTGGATTGCTTCCATCTGGGTGGCTTGCTTCCTTCAAGGATGGCTTGCTTCTGTGTTCTGAGTGCTTAATGGGGGGGGGGGGGGTTGACTACAGTTCTGGCTGCGACGATTGGTCCCAGCCGGTGTAGACCTGATTCTTCTCTTGACATGTCCCCGAGGTAGTGGGAGGTGAAAGTCGATTAATGGTGCCAAGACGCTGCTGCTAGGATTTCTTCTATTGGGATGGCGTTATGGTGGGGCCATGATGTGGAGATAGCTCTCACTTCGTGAGCCGTCACACTCATGCGCTCTTTCGGAGTTTTGTCGTAGGCTGCTTCGATTGTTTTCTTAATCCATCTTGATACCATGGCAGCTGATGTTTCGCCCGTTTGAGGATCAATTGGGAGAAAAAGTTGGTTTCTTCCCCGGCGGATGTCTTTGTGGCGAGTCCGGGCTAGGTAGAAGCGCAGGGCTCTGATTGGGCAAAGAAGGCGTTCTGGTTCGTTGCCCACTAAGGTGGTTAGAGCCGGGAAAGTGATCGGTTTTGGTGGTTCCGAGGGTTTTTGTGTTTTCTTTCTGAATGTTGATCTTGGGTATAGTGTAACAGAGAAAAAGTTGGGGCCGAAGATGCAGTGTGCTGGATCCGCTGAGAAGGCTTGGATTTCGGAACATCGGAGGCTGGCTGCAAGAGTGACGAGGAAGACTGTTTTGCGAGTCATAACGTGAAGGGATGTATCCTGAAGGGGTTCATATGGTTCACTCATTAGGGATTGGAGCACGAGAGAAAGGTCCCAGTCTGTTATTGACCTCATGGTGGTGGGTCTTTCGTTTTCGTAAGAACGTAGGAGTGCCGAAATGCGGTAGTCTTCGAGTAGGTTCGTGCTATTGGCGGCTTTGAAGACGGTGTTTAGGGCAGATCGATATACCAGGATTGTGGAGCCTTTGAGTTTGTCGATGTTGAAAAGGTCTCTGACGAAGTTTAGGAGGGTGGGAAGAGGTGGGTTGATAGGATTAGCTTGTTTTGTGATACACAACGAATCCATTTAGACCAGTGGCTGTCATACATCTGGTTAGTGGAATCCCTGGTTGCCTTTGAGGCGATGCGTTCGGCCTCTTCTCGATGAATTCCAGCCTTTTTGAGGAGTTTGATGATAGTAGCCACCCGTGTAGGTTGAGGTTTGTTATGTTCGGGTGTAGCTTTGTTCCTTTTTGTTGGGGTAGAAGATCTAGTTGAAGGGGTAGACTTCTGGGAGTGTCGACTAGTAGATCCAGAAGAAGCGGGAACCATGCTGCTGATGGCCAGAGGGGGGCTATGAGTAGGAACAAGCTCTGGCTTTCTTGGATCTTTAGAAGAATTTGTGGAAGTAGCTTGAATGGGGGGAAGAGGTAGGCGAACAGGTTTTGCTATGGAAACGTCAAGGCGTCTACTGCTACTGCTGATTCGTCCGGGATCGGGCTTGTGTAGAAGAGAAGTCTGGCATTGTGCCTCGTGGCGAACAGGTCTATCATTGGAGTGCCCCAAATGGTGAAGAGAAATTCGCAAATGGATTTCTTGTGGCACCACTCGCCCGTCGGCGGTTTCTGGCGTGACAAAGAGTCGGCAATCACATTCCTGTTGCCTGGGATGTGAAGAGGGAGGAGAGTGATGTTGTGCGGGATACAGAGGTTGAAGATTTCCGACGTTAGCCTGTGAAGAGATTTAGATTTCGTTCCCCCTTCTTCTTATGTAGGCTAGGGCAGTCGTGTTGTCGGACTGGACTTGTATTGTCTTGTTCCTTAATTCCGGTAGGAAATGGAGCAGGGCGAGAAGGGGAGGAGAGTGATGTTGTGCGGGATGCAGAGGTTGAAGATTTCCGACGTTAGCCTGTCAAGAGATTTAGATTTCGTTCCCCCTTCTTCTTATGTAGGCTAGGGCAGTCGTGTTGTCGGACTGGACTTATATTGTCTTGTTCCTTAATCCCGGTAGGAAATGGACCAGGGCGAGAAGGATTGCTCGGAGCTCGAGTGAGTTGATGTGCTCCCTGCAGGTTGGGGGCCAAAGACCCGAGGTTTCTCGAGTACCGAGGTGGGCACCCCAGCCGGTTGTCGAAGCGTCCGTAAAGATGAGCAGATCGGGATGTGGTTCGTGAAGAGGTTGTGTCTTCGTGAGGTTGATGATGTCTGACCACCAAAGGAGGGAGTCCATAGGAAAGTCGGGAGTGAAAGGTGTTTGTTTGAAAGGTGAAGACTTGTGCTGGTTTTAGGCGAGATTTTGAGTAGTTTATTCCGAAGCCCAGTCGGTTTAAGAGGGAAATGGTCGTGTCCCTGTTTCGTTCCAGTATTTGAGGGTCCGGGTTGTTGAGGGCCCAGTCGTCCAGGTAGGCGTTGGCCTGAATTTCGTTTTGGTGTAGGCTTGCTAAAATTGGTTTGAGAACCGTTGTGAAAATTCTGGGGGCTGCGTTCAGGCCGAAGGGAACACAGCGAAATTCGTTAACCTTTTGGTTGTAGATGAACCGAAAAAGGTGCGTGACAGCTGGGTGGAGTGGGACATGGAGGGAAGCATCTTCCAGGTCGATTGAGACTGTCCAGTCGTTTTCTTTGAAAGAAAGATGAATTGAGTCGAGAGTTTCCATTTTGAAGTGGTTGTTTAGAATGTATTTGTTGAGAGGTTTTATGTTGAAAATTAGACGGGAGCCTCCTGACTTCTTTGGTCGAGTGAAGACGGAACTGTAGAAGCCCGGGCTTGGCTTGCTGCATTCCCGTATTGTCTTTCCGAAGGAGTTCTGAAATTTCGAAGGAAAGCGGTGGGATTACTGGTGGAGAGAAATCCATGGCAGTGTCGGCAGGAGCGGGGGTTTTGAAAGAATTTCCGGATGAAAACCGTGTATGATAATGAAAAGGACTTCTGTGTTTGATGTTAATTGTAGCCAGGCTGGGAGGAATCGGCGTAGTCTTGACGAGTGGTGACGAGTGGCAGCTTCGTCGGTCTTGAGTATCGGCTCGCTTCTGGTTGCGCTGGCCGGGGCAAGAGCGGGGCTGGTCCACCCGAAAGGGCTGCGTGTTTCTCGGACGAAAATCGTTAGAGCGAGGCGATGGAGCGGGAGTCGTAGGCCTATTCCAATTGTCTGCGGGGAGGCGAGGAGTGGGCTGTTTGTTCTTCAAAGCTGGGTGAAAGTTGGAAATTTGTTTTAGTGGTTTCGGTTTTCTAGAAATGTCCAAGTGGGGGGCGAGAGAGGGGATTAACCCACGGAAGAGCGTGTCCGACTCGTGGATGGGCTGATTCCGGAGACGGTGCATCGTGGAGACGTTTAAGTTAGCGGCGGAAGAAAGAGCAATGTCCCGGAGGAGTAAGGTGTTGTTAAAAAGAGCTCTGGTGGCCCAGTTGATGGAATGGTATGTGGCGAAGCTTGCCTTCTGAAAGAGCTGCGTGATTAGGGAAGAAAGAGTAAGTAGTTCTTCAGTGCTTGCGTCCGGGGATAATTTTTCGCACAAGGCGTTCACTGCAGTGTTGAGAACGTCTGCTTGAGACGCGGCACGGAGACTTAGCCGTAAGCATTTGTCGTTTTCATACAGAACGAAAGTAGGGATGTCAGCTTTCTTGGGGATCGATAAAGCGGTGCCGAAATCCATCTTTACTTCGCTGCATAAGAATTCACACTCGGGGTAGGTTGCGAAATTATTTGGGTTAGTGGCGCCATCGCTAAACAGACGGAAAAAGCTGCTTTCACGTCCTGGTCGAGGTGGCGGTGGTTCTTTGTCGAGAACGAGGGGGTCGCCTTTACCGAGCAGGGAGCCTTCATTGCGGAGGAGGCATGTTAGCAGCGTGGTGGATTGTCCAAGAAGGTTGCGTGGTTTTGAGTCTTTGTCCCTAATGGCGAAGCCGAAGCTAGTTTTAAGGCCATGGTTAATCACGGGAGCGTCGGTTGACTGACGGTTTGAAAAGAAAGCAGTCGGGAATAGATTCTTCGACCGTCTTTAAAAGTGAAGCTAGGGAGAAAGTCAGGTCGTCGGCGGCATCGTCCGGGAAGTGGATCCTCTTGCCGGACGAGAGTGGAACGGCCGGCGGCGGAGCATCAGCATTCGCCGATGAGGCGGCAGCAGGCGAAGTTTGCGGGCGAGAAGGAGAAGACAGCTTTCGTTTCTTGGGAGCGCCCGCGGGAGACGGCGAGTCCCGTTTGCGGGAGTCCCGGCTTGAGGTAGAGGTTATCCAGGCTTGCGTACGAGCGTAGCGAGCGGAGGACATGCAAGAGGGAGGCGGCATGGGATTGTTTTGCATTACACGTACCGTCTCCTTGATGATGTTCCGGACTTCGCTACGGGAGACACTTCTGCCTATTCGGGATGAGTGGGATGATAAATCCAAGGGGGAATTATGGGCCGGCAAACGGGAAGCAACTGTCGCAAGTCGAAGGGATCTCTTGGCTTCCCGATAGATGTCTTTTGCTCGTTGAAAGTCCTCTTGTAGGACCGTAAGGTCCAACGGCTCGATTGGTGGAGTACGCTGGCCGGCGTGCAAGGGAGAGTCCGTAAACACATTGACGCTTGAAAGTGGAGCAACGGCAGGGATCGGGCCAACGGCGGCGAGGTCGAGGGCGGAGATCCAGCGGTCGCCGAGGGTGAAAGCAGTGGCTTGCAGACGAGAGAGAGCATGAGAGGGAGTGGCGAGCAAAGCGGGAGCTTCGGAAGCGGCGGCCATCGTCGGGTAGAATCCAATTTTACGGGTGAACTGCGGCGCGAGGTGGCGTGGACACGCCTCTGGAGGAAAAATGAATGTCGTAAGCATCCGCGCTCACGCTTTTATAAGGGAGTACTGCCACGCACATGCGCAGTAGGGATATGCAAGCAGGCGCCTGGGCAATGGCACTTGCCGGGACTGTCAATGACTGGTGAACGGCCGAAGTAGACATCGGCATCTTTGCTTTAACCATTGTGGGAGAGTTGAAGGAAACAAAGATGGCTGATGAAAAACAAGATGATGATGAGAACGAAACGGAACGCTAAACAGTGGGAAGAAGTACCCGGAGGTGGGAGGGGGGAAGAACTCGGAAGCTAAGTAGGAGTGAGGTGGCGCGCCTGGCGGTAGAAGCTGGAACGAGGATAATGCAGCTTTCGTCCGGCGGTGGCAGGGGCCGCCGGTGACGGACGGCTCATGCATTGGTAGGCGGGTATGCCGCTTGCACCAGCTGCGGGGTGGATCGGAGGGTAGCGTCGGGGTGCGGACCCGCGGCAGTTTGGACGGGCAAGGTAGGGGCGGGTTGAGAGAATTGGCGGAGGAAGGAGCTGAGGATTTGAGGGGAAAAGGTTGCTTTGCTTGCGAGACGTCCAGCTGGTCCAAGAGCGAGTCTGGTCATGGCGAGAAAAATTTACCGGACAAGATGCGGAAGGGGGCCGGAAGAGGACCTTATGTAGGTGACGTGGCCGGTAAGCGACGAGGCGGATGAAAGAGCTGGCCGTGCGTGGTGGAGACTTCTTAGTGGGTTTCGTCCTTGGTCAAATGGCAGAATTCCGGTTGAAAGACGAGTGCGGAACAAGAAGTATGGGTTTGGCGGGTTGTTGGCGTCCTACGGAAGCAAGTGAAGAAGAACATAGGAAGGACGTTGGCCGCAAGTTAACCTACATGGTTGGAGAGTAAAAGGCCGGGCGAAAGATACGAGAGAGAAAAGGAGCCATGGGTATGGATGCGGCCGTCTTTCGGGGTCAAGCGGGGCGGCGGCGTTATGAAGGCTTAGGCGGTTACGGGGAGCCCGCCGTAAAAAACCCCGGGAGAGCGAGAGAGGGGCAGGAATTCGTGATGAGGCGCAAAAGGATGATGGATTAGGGAGGACAGTGACCGATGGTGGATCGGCCAATACCTGAAAGAAACGCCTTGAAGCCAGACGAGGTGGGGAGGTCCAACGGCAGGCCGGCCTCGGTGGGGGCGGGCTAAAAGCGGCGACGAGGCGGGTGAAAGACAGCAGAGGAGTGGGGGGAAGGGTCGGCGATGGGGGGATTACGGAGAGCCAGATCGGTAGGGCCAATACGACGACGATGCCCCGGTAATGGGCAGACCGGAGGCGGGCCGAAGAAAAAAGCGATCCCGGCTTCATGGCAACGTCCCAGCTACGGGCGGCGGAGGCGAGTCGAGTGGGCCATACGGTGGCAGACGAAAGACGGTGAGGGAGGTTTGGCAGGAGCCGTCGACGGACGATCCAATTCGCAACGGCTATTCAGATCAGTCCGGGGGGGGGGGGTTCTCAGCTGGATGAAAGAGGGTGAGGCATGTAACAAACCCAACTCGACGGCAACGTCCCGGCTATGGGCAGACCAGAGACGGGCCAAGGAGCGGAAAGCTGCCGCCGCAGAGTGGCGGATGAAAGACGGCGAGAGGGCCGAGGCAGGGCCCGTTGGAGGACGATGCAGTTCACAACGGTATTCCGAGTGGTTAGGTGAGACGAGATCTTCAGCTGGAGAGAGGTAAGTAACAATACTGGCTCGACGGTGGCATCCCGGCTATGGGCAGACCGGAGATGGCCGAGGAGCGGAAAGCTACTACCGTGGTGTGGCGGATGGAAGACTGCGAGGGAGCCCGAGGCAGGGGCTGTCGCTGGATGATCAAGTTCGGAACAGTTTCCCTGGATGGTCCGGTGAGACTGAGTCTTCAGCTGCTTGAAGAAGGAGGCTAGTAAGAGATCCTGCTTGACAGAGGCCGTCCCGGCTATGGGCACACCGGAGGCGGGCCGGGGGAGCGTGCGGAGAGCTACTGCCACAGAGTAGCGGACGAGGCACGGCAGGGAGTCAAGGTAGGGGCCGTTGAGGGATGATCCGGGTCCAACAGGTTCCGTGGTAGGTCTGGTGAAATGGAGGCGTTAGCCATCAGGGCGAGGAGGAGGCAGGCAAAAAATCCGGCTGGACGGTGATGACCTGGTTAGGGGTGGACCGGAGACAGGACGAGGGAAATGTGCGGGGAACCAGCACTGCTGCATGGCGGATGAAAGACGGCGAGGCGGCAGAAGCAGGGGCCGTTGATGGGAGAACCTGGGCGCAACGGTGTCTGAACAGCACAGTTAGGTAGCAGTCACCCCGACTAGAAGGCGCCGTCCCGGCTATGGGCAGACCGGAGACGAGCCTAAAAGTACGGCGTGTGAGGGCGGGAGCCGGTGACGGGTGTGTCGAGGCGAGGCGGACGAAGGACGGCAGGGAGCTTGGGGCCGGGCCAATGGGGGGGCTTCGACGCCAAGCATGGAGAGGCGGGAGGCCAGAGTAACAACCCCGACTCGATGGTGACGTCCCGACTATGGACAGACCGGAGACGAGCCGGGAGTGGAGTGTGCAGAGGCGAGGCAGACGAAAGACGGCAGGGGGTCAAAGGCAGGGGCCGTTGATGGATGATCCAGTTCACAACGGCTTCACAGCTTATCCTTGAGACGTGTGGAGTTTCGATGCCGGGGTGGTTGAAGCGGGAGGTCAGGGCAACAACACGATTCGACGGCAACGACCCGGCTACGGGCAGACCGGGGACGGCCGAAGAACGTGGCGTGCGGAGGCGTGAGCAGAGGGCGGGTGAAAGACAGACGGGAACCAACAGAACGAGCCGCATGGCGGCTTGAGACAAAGAGATGGCAAGCCCTCCTAGCCGCCAGCTTATATGGGAGGACCACGCCCGTGCATGCGTGGTAGAGCAACTGAGGCGGCCATTCAAGTCTCAAGCAACCAACAGTATCACTGAGACAGCAATGCTAAAATTGCCAGGTACAGTACTTTCACAGTAAAGAAACTAAGTTTAAACAGGAAGTATCTGAGCGTTTAAAATGTTGTTAATGAACTCACGCTGGTTCTGCAAGTAAATCAGGGAACCCAAAGAATCCTAGCTGAGTCCTTGGTAGACCAAAAAATGAATTCTGCAGACGATCTTGTCTTGGTGCTAATGCAGCTGAAAACGAGAGAGAAAAAGGGTGAGAAAACTACACAAATTAACTAATAATAATTTAACATTAAACCAGGTTTATCAGGTTAATCTTCAGTGGTAGTCTAGTTTGACAATGCACAGGATTTGTATGCCTTAAAGCAACGTTTCCCAACCACTGAGGCACGCCACCCAGGGAGATGTGGAGCTACTGCAGGGGAGGCGAGAGCCATACTTTAAAGATCAGTGGTGAACTCTTTTCGCTAATGACATCCTTAGAACTGATGTCAACCGTTTTTTTTTAATTACATAGGTATAAGAATTTCACGTCTTACCAGTATCTTATAAAAAAAAAAATTACAGAGCAGCGGGGAGGGGGACACCATTGCACGCTAGTCCCAATGGGGAGGAATACTGTAGAAAAGATTGGGAACAGCTGTCTTAAACCCCATTCAAAACTATTTCAAGGCAACCCCCTAAACAATTTTAAGAATCTTTGGACACATGACTATTAAACTTTAAATCAGCAGTGAGGGGCACCTTCCAATAATATCCTAAACACAACACCAATGTCAAAATGAAAATTTAGTAATACGGTAAAAGCTTTTATAATGACAATCCATTTCTTGGAAACACGTAGACTGAACAGCCTCAAAAATAGCATTGTTATAACATGTTTATTGTTGTAAGAGGTAGCATTATAATCTAGACACATGCTAGTGTGCCACCACCAAGTAGATGAGGTTTAATTGTTGTCAGATGTAAAAAGGCGACTCACTAGCAAACTGTCTTAACTGCAACAAGCTTAGAACCGATTTCAGCCTACTGGTGAAAATTCCCCATCTGGTAGAAAACTTTGCAAATCATTGGAATCAGGTGTGTTGGGTCCAGTAACGAAGTGTGGGAAAGTGTCCTTTATGGAGAAAAAGACAATTTTGCAGGTCCTCCTGCCTGGCCGGCTGAAAATTGTTTTATTTACTTGAAAAATACATAACCTGTTAATTTTTCCATTAGTTCCTCGAACGATGCTGTTTCCTTAGAGGTTTTTCGGTGCTCAGTAGCCGACGGCGTCATAACCTGACTGTGCATCTGTTCTGCGCAGCCCCTCTCTGTATAACCACATTCGCGCATCCGTTTGGCCATCATTTTTACTTTGAAAGCGACTGGCTCATTTTACTCTGGCTAAAGAAATCGTGAAAAGTGGACTAACGCTATGCCAGAAAAGAAACAACGATAGCAACAATGGCATAGCGTTAGTCCACTTTTCACCATCACTTTTACCTCTCAATATGTCAGGCGGTGACTGAAGAGGGGTGGGTGGTGGGTTTGGTTATGTATTTTTCCAGCAAAAGAAACAATTTTCAGCCAGCCAGAGAGGAGGGCCGGCAAAATAGTCTTTCTTGTTGCTGGAAAAAAAATAACCTGTTAATTTTTTAGAGTCTGGTGTCGAGCACCGCCCTGAAGGATTCCTTAGGGTTACGAGCCAGCTGTTTCCCCCAACTTCGCACTTTATTAAGAAAACAGGATAACAGGAATTTGGTCTCTTTCGTGGTATTTAGGGGCCTTGAAAAGGACCGTTGTTTTAGAGATGAAGTCTTGCTTCCGTCTTCGTTTTCTGAGTGCTTAAGGGGACAGGATCACATATCTGGCAGCTACGATGGGGCCCAGACGATGTAGTCCACTGGCTTACTACGTCATCTCCCTGAAGCAATGTGATGTGAAGGCGGAGCTGTTCGCCATGAAGCTGCAGTTGACATTTCCGAAACAGGAATGGAGTTGTGGAATGGCCAGGCGGTGGATAGTGCCCTTAATTCGTGTGCTGTAACTCTGATGCTGGAATCATCATAAGCGGCTTGAATAGTTTTAAGGATCCATTTCGATATGGTGGCAGCTGAGGTTTCACCGAAGGATCTTTCGTAGGGTAGGAAAAGTTGGGTTCTTCCTTTCCATAAGCCTTCATAGATTGTCGAGATGTAAAAACAAAGATCGGACGGGGCAAGGGTGATCTTAGGGTTCTTGTCCTACTATGTGAGTTAGAGCCGGAATGACAATGGATTTCGCAGGTTCACATGGTGGTTGCGTCTTGGCCCGGAAGTCAGCTCTTGGTGTTAGTGTGACGTTAAGTATTGTCAGCAACGAATACACAGTATGCTGGGTCAGCTGAAATTGTTTGGATCTCACTGCATCTGAGGCTTGATGCTAAGGTGACGAAGAAGACCATTTTTCTGGTTAGGATGGCAGCGGGGCTGTTTAGGAGTGGTTCATAAGGTTCTTTTAAAAAAGTGTTTAAGACGATGGAAAGATCCAAATCTGGGAAGGTTCGTTTCATTGCTGGACGTTCCATTTCAGAGGATTTGATCAAGGATGAAATCTTGTAGTCATCTAGTAGATGGTTGCTCCCTGCAGCTTTAAAGACTGCATTCAGTGCTGAGCGATAAACGAGGATCTTGGAGCCTTTTAGTCCTTTGGAGAAGAGTGTGTTGAGGAATTCAAAAGTTCGGCAATAGGGGGATTGACAGGAATGACTTTCCTTCTGTTACAGCAATGAAACCATCTTGTCTGGTGGCTGTTGTAGATTCGGTTGGTTGATGCTTTGATTACGAGGCCTGCGATTCTGGATGCTTCCTCCTTATGAATGCCTGCCTTTCTGAGGAGTTTGATGATAGAAGCCATCTGTACAGAAGAAGTGCGTGGAGATTTTGGTAGGTCTTGGTCCCTCTTTATGGAGTGAGCAGATCTGGCATCTCCGATAGGCTTCTTGGGTCGTCTATGAGAGGGTTCAGAAGGAGAGGGAATCGCGCTGCTGATGGCCAGTTCAGAGCTATTAGCAGAAAGAGGCTGCCTGATTGTGAGATCTTCTCCAGGATCTGTGGGAGTAGCTTGAACGGGGGGTGGGGGGGGGGGGGGGTTAAAGGTTCTCCCATGGGAGGGTTACGGTATCTACTACTGTTTCTCTCTCGTCCAGGATGAGGCCCACGAAGAGGGGAAGTCTAGCATTGTGCCTCGTGGCGAAGAGATCTCCCATTGGAGTTGAAGTGTTGAAGAGTAATTCGCAGATGGAATTCTTTAACATCCACATCCATATCGGTGGTTTCTTGCGGGGAAAGAGTCCTGCAATTACATTCCTGCTGTCTGATGTGTAAGGGAGGGACTGTTGTGCAGAGTTCGATGCAAAGGATAAAGATTGCTGATGTTATCTCGTGTAGTTTGCGTGATCTCGTTCTGCCTTCTTTCTTCATGTAGGCTACAGCTGTTGTGTTGTCTGCCTGGACTTGTATCACTTTCCCCGGAAGTGCCACAGGGACTGAGAACAGCCTTGAGTTCTAGGACATTGATGTGATCCATGTTCTGTTCTGTCCATGTTCCAGACGTTTCAAGGTGGCTGATGTGGGCTCCCCATCCCTCTTGGGATGCATCGGTTAGCAGAAAAAGTTCTGGTTGAGGTTCTTGTAGTGGGACCGACTGGGACAGGATGTGGACGTCTGACCACCAAAGTAGTGTTTCCCATGGAAAATCCTGGTTTGTGAGGAGGAGGTGGTTTGGGTGGAATGGTGCATTTCTCCACTTATCGATTCGAAAGTGATGAAGCGGTCTGGTCATCCACCTACCGTAAGGTATTAGATTGTCATCCACCTGCTGTAAGGGATTTAGTCATTTTTCCAATCGAGGAATTTAATTCTGTTAGGGTCTGGTTGTTGTAGGAACCATCTTGTGTGATGGATGATGTCCTCCATTTTGTCTGACGAGGGCCTTATGGCTGCAGATGTGAGATCGACGTCCACTCCTAGACAGTTGAAGTCCTGTGCGGGTTGAAGTCTTGACTTCTTGAAGTTCACACCGAAACCTAGTTGATTGAGGAGCTTGACTGTGTAGTCTGTTGACCAGGAGTTTTGTTAGATCTTGGTTGTTCAGTAACCAGTAATTTAGGCACTTGCTTCTAAATGAATTTGCTGGAGATGTGCCAGGATGGGCTTCAGGACCAGTGTGAAAATCCTCGACGCTGCATTCAGACCGAAGGGCAGGCAGCGGAATTGGAAGACTTTGTCTTGGTAAAGAATGGATGCGTGGAGGGGGACATGAAGGTAAGCATCTTCTAAGTCTATCGATACAGTCCAATCGCTGGGTCTTAGTGAAGATCGAATTGAATCCAAAGTTTCCATCTTAAAATGGTGGTTTTCGACGTAGAGGTTCAGTGGTTTTAAGTTGAAAATCATCCTTTCTCCTCCCGATTTCTTGGGACGAAGAAAAATATGGCTGTAGAACCCTGGCATTGCAGGACTGCTGTCTTGTTGAGTAGTTCGTCGATTTCGGCTGTCAATTTTGGAGTCAGTTGAGACGAATGCTCCCATGGTGGAGATGTGGCTAAGGGTGGTTTTGAGGCGAACTTCGGCAGAAACCCTTCTCGATAAACCTTTGGATAAGACATGTTGATTGTTCGTTAATTTCTCCCACGCAGGTAGGTCATGTTGCAAGCGAGTACTTACTGGATGTTGCAGCAGATTGGTGGCGTCATTGGTCCCATCTTGTGTAACTTTTCTTGCCGGGGATGAGAGACGATGTTTGTCTGAAGGTATTCTCTTGTTGTTCCAGTTTCGGCTTTTGGAGGAATAGTTTCGGGAAGACTGGTTCAATCAAAAGGACTGGTTGGAGCAAAATGGCTAACTGTGTTCGGCTCGACGGTTGTCCGTGGTGGAAGAGTGTGGTTTATTATTTTTTGGCTACAATTCGGTGGAGCGCTGGTTCAAAGAGAGCTTGTATGAATTATGTTTCGGGAAGTTCTTTGAAGGGCCTGGGTTTTCTTAGTACGTCAATATGAGGAGCCAGATTGGGGATTAGTTCATGGAATAAGGTGTCCGACTCATGGAGGGGAAAGTTGCGCACCTCGTGTTTCGTCGAATCATTCAGGTTTGAGGTTGAGGCGAGAGCGATGTCACCAATGAGAAGAGTGTTGTTGAAGAGTCCACGTGTGAGCCAGTTTAGAGCATATGTGGCACAAAGCATGTCTTCTGGAAAACTTGCAGTATGAGGTTTGAGAGTTCTTTGATTTTGGATGAAGAAGGGTCAGAAGAAAGCTTCTTGCAGAGTGCATTCCATTTCCCATCCAGTAAACCCTCCAACTTCAGCCACAAATGCAGTGTTGACGGCAGTGTTCAAGATGTCAGCTGGGGATGCTGCACATAGGCCCAGACGAATGAATATGTCCTTGTCCAGAAGAACAAATGTGGGAATTTCAGCACGCTTGGGCAGATGAAGGGCGGTCCCAAAGTCCATCTTGACTTCGGCAGCAAGGAATTCAGATTCAGTGTAGATGTCGAAGTTCTTTGTTGTGGTTGCACCTTCTCCTGAAGGTCGGAAAAAGGAACGTTTCACGGCAAGGTCTTGGTGGAGGGAGGATTTTATCCAATTCTAAAGGTTTGCCGCGCCCCAAGATGGCGCCACCGTTACACAGCAGACAGGTGAGTTGTTGACTGGCCAAGAACACATTTTGACGTTTTTCTCACGCATGATGACTGGGACGTCTGAAGACTTTGAGGGTTTGTAAAGGAAGCAGTCAGAAATGATGTCTTCAAGAGTTCGGCGAGTGGAATGGTGGCAGTGTCATCTGTCGATGGATCTGGGAACGAATGCGCTTGGCATTCGTTGCGACAGGAAGCGGTGGCGCATTCGCATTTGTGGCTGAAGTTAGAGGGTTTACTGGATGGGAAGCGGCATTCGCTACCCGTTGGTTCAAAAGTCGACTGAGCCGACTTTGCCGAAGTTTGAGCCATCAGGATCTGGGACGTCAAGAATCGGGTCGGCGACGATTGCTGGCAAATGGTGAGACGAGAATCGGGACCACTTGGAGTGGCAATGGCCCGATAAGGCGGGCTTGTGACTGGAAGGTGATGTGGTGGCAACCCACTCGTTGGTTCTCTTGGCTTTAACTGATGGCGTCACGGAAGGTAGCAGCATGGCATTCATGTTGGGATGACCAATCTCAGCAACGGCGCAGTCCATCATCCGGCTGACTTCGGTGTGAGAGATGGAGTGGTCTCCTCTGGAAGAATGGGATGGCAGATCCAATGGTTGCAAGTGTGAGTGTTTGGCTTCCAGATTTCGTTTGCGTTGGTACTTGAAACGCACGTAGACTTGTAGTTCACGAATGCTGACCAGCTTGAAGGGGGGAAGTTGCGGCGGTGTTGGCTACCTCGTCGGTGGCATTCGCATTGGTGATGATGAGAGCAGGAACAACGGCATCTGAGTCGTTAGCGAGCACGGTCGGGGGCAGAAGAGGGATCTCCAGGACCTCGGCAGGTGAATCGGACATACTTTCTTCTTCAAGAGACTTGGCTAGAAGATCTTCAGGACGAACGTCGGGAAACAGACCGGCGTAGACATGCTCTGCAGGAAAAATGACCACCAAACGAATGCGCTAATGCGCTTATATAGAGTGGCTGCGCAGGACAGATGCGCAGTCGGATTACGACGCCGGCGACTTCTAAGCACCGAAAAACCTCCAGGGAAACAGCATCGTTCGAGGAACTAATGCAAAAATTAGGACAGCAGACTTCCAGTGCCACAAAAGCTGGCTCCAATTCTTCCTGCCAGTCTCCAAATGAACTAACATCAGCTCGGCAGCAATGATCGCAAGCTGGATCAAAAAGGTATCCACAAAGCCGATGACGACCAGACATCAGCTACACCGACAACATCAGGGTCACCGCACAGGAACTCGGGGCACGTTCAACGTCTTGGGCGTTCCATAACCAAGTCTCCATTGCCGAAATCCTTCAAGACGCATCATGGAGAAGTCAAACTGTTTTCACAAGTCACTACTTCCGCGACATGACAAGACAGGAAAATGGACATCATCGTCTGGGTTCCATTGTGACAGCCAGATGTGTCGTTCAATCCCCTAAGCATTCCAGAAGACGGAAGCAAGACCCCTTCACACCCAACAGCCCTGTTCAGGGCCACCACATTTTACGAAAGAAAACCGATAATACTGTTTCTGTTCATTTTCAATAAAAGTACAAAGCCAGCTCGCAACCCGGGGTAACCCGTCATGTGGTGTTCGTCACCATCAATTGGCGAGGTCAACTGCAACGCAAGAAATTTATAGGTAGTAGATTTTTTCGTGCCGGCGACTAGAAATCCTAATTTTCCCAGGTCAAAATTGGTTTTTAGAGAAAGTTGGTAAGTGCCTTTTTTGGAAATGGGGTCGCACCTAGAAGCACGTAGCACTGAAGTACACGTAACTGCAAATTAATTGTTTAACCATTTCTTTTGTATTGTCATCCAACACTAGATTATAACATGCTGATTGCTGAAGTGTTATATGCTTATTGTTTCAGCACTTAGTAGTCAGAATACATTGTTGTTGCAAACAGGTGGCTCATTAAGAAACGGGGCATGCAATGGTGTTGTGTTTTTTTTAATGGAGCACCAATCCAAACTGGATTATCTGCCCCATGTTGATGGGAGGGCCAAGTTTTCTGGAGAGAAAGAAGAGTAGGAAACAAAATTCAGATCGCGAGCACAGGGTCCACAATCAAGTACAAAAAGAAATTTTTTTTTAAGAAGCATGCCTTCCAGTGAACTTTCGAAAAAAGTATGACAACAGGAGCAACAATAATAGAAATAAGTTACAGTATGTTGCATGTCTTGCTTATACAGTTGCTGTAGTGCACTGAATTTTTCAGCCCCTTCTTTTTTTAATAGTCTTTTATAGTTCTCAGTCCGACGGAGCTTTTGTGTAATGATATGCACCCCGATATCATCAGGGCATTTTTGAGCGTGATTCCTCACTCAACATCAACGTTTCCATGAGATAATGTGAGGCAGGATTTTACAACTTTTGCTAAGTGAGGTTACTTCTTCATTCGGCTCCTTCAGTTGAATATTTTTTCAGTAAGAGTCAATTCTCCGCAGTTCAACTTAGCTACGTTTTTCTTTTTCAAGTCATCAGAAATATCAGAATCAACTGGGTAACATTTTCATTCATCTATTACCTTGTCTGTTGCAAGCGGCCGCAAGGGATGCTCCTTCATTTAAGTATCCACTGAAGTGCTTGTTACAGAGATTTTGCTTTCTTTGTAATCTATGAAGGCACTCATGGTTCTTTAAAACAGGATTCTATAAAAGCAATATTTTTGCCAGTTTCTTGTACGCTACTGTGAAGAAGTTGCATGTATTCGTATATTTTTTCAGTCAAATGGTACCAGATGCTAATTACCGATTTTTCGGCACTTTTACTTTGGTTTACATTCATGTTGATTTACTGTGACGTACGCAACACCAAAATTTGCAGTTTTTCTCAAACTATCGAATTTTTGAAAACTTCTAAAACGGGTTTTCTTCGTCAGGCTATGGATGCGAGACGCACGCGCACGCACCACTACCAGTCCCAGAACTGGTAGTGGTGCGACTGCGTGCGCGTCTCACATTCATAGCCTGACGAAGAACACCCGTTTTAGAAGTTTTCGAAAATTCGATAGTTTGAGAAAAACTGGAATTTTTGGTATTGCGTACGTCGAGTTCATGATTCATGAAACTGACTGTTCTATTCAGACAACTAAAGTTCGCAAGTTCAATCTTTACTGGAGAAAAATGTGTAAGGTTATTTACTACCCGGGGAATAATGCCTACGGAAGCGTGTATTACGATACTCTAGTCTAACGTATAAGGTAAAAGCCTCCGGCGTATATTTACCGTTAACAGATGTGTAGCAGGATTCCGTGGTGTTCTTCAGGCGAGTGTCACTGGTCATGGCGACGCATCTGGAACCATTTGTTGTCCGCGTCGGCTGGCCAGCGGACGTTAAGGAGTGTTATAACGTGCGACTGTAGCACAGGCCCTAGCTAAACCTATCTAGCTAATTCACGGAGCGCACGTCCGTCACCTGTCACAACTTGATGTCGAAGCACAAAGCACGTGGCCAACAATTGCCACGTGCTAATACTTGTCGTTATTGTTCAAGCAAGGACACAAACTATTCGCACCCTTTCCTAACATAACCCCCACTCGTGTCCGAGGCTTGATACTCACAAGTGGGGTTCACCATCTTCTCTAATGGTTAGCCTGGCTGACGTTTGAGACAGACTTCACTTTACGTCTTGTCGACTTCTTTCCTTTACTTTTAGGCGTCGACAAGCTCATCTGTTTTACTACCTAGTAAAACTCCTCTTCCTGGCGCGACATCTCCGCTCTATCTTCAGGCGAGGCTCTCTCCTAGCGCATCATGTACCCATTGTGGTCAATGTGAGGCACAAGGTCTCCTCTGCCATCTTTGACCCAGTCCATTTCCAGGAGGTTGAAACGATCTGAAAGTTCTTTTGCTGACGCTAACTTGCGCTTCTGCTCGGTCACTTTAGTAACTTCACGTTTCTGTTCTTGTTGCACTTCTGCAACTGGTGCGGTGTCGCATGTCTGCGACTTCTCGTATTGTGGTGCATAACTTTCCTTCATAGTTGTGGTGACACTTTCGACGTCTTCAGTCTCTTGCTGTTCTACAACATCCCCCACGAAGGCTTCTCCTACGTGGGTCTCTAAGGAACTGACATCTTCAGTTGCATCCATCATTTCATCACGACTTTTCATGATTGTCTCCGTGACATCTTCATCACAGTCTTTAAATGCCATCGCTAGGATCCTGCTTAAACTTTTAGAGTCAACTTCATCCTCTAGAGCCAATCTACGCCCATGGTCAATCTGAACTTTCACTTGTTCATCCAGACTACTCCGGTACTTGACTAACTTGCTAGTAGCGGGATCGGTCTTACTCATTGACCTAACATCTTCCCCCACTATTGGCTCGGGCGGTGAATTACGACAATGGTCTTCCCCCACTCTCGTCGAGACAAGTAGACCGGCTTGTGTCGACTTATGTTTACTCTTTTTAAGCTTCTTAGCCTATCTTTCATTCTGCCTCTTCTGTAACGCCATCATGGACACTTGGAACCACAGCGACTTGGCATGACTTTTCTTCAAAGCTTCGTCTCCTGACGATAGATTACTTTCAGCATGCCTATCGTACATGTCCTGGCAAAATGACCTCGTTTTTGGCAAGCAAAACACTTAACCATGCGCTTCGCCTTGTTGCTCCTCTTGTTCATCTGGTTTCATGAGCTTAACTTTGGTAGATCGTTGACAATACACGACCGTGTGTCATGTTCGTCTTCCTTATTCCCAGATTCCCGTCTACGATTACCTTTCAGGATTAAACTTTCCACGTAATTCGGCGTAAAATCTTCTCCATCGAATACTCAGAGGCAGAACTTTCTGCAACTATATCGACACCAATTATCGGGGGAAAAAATGTGCCTGCAGCTAATCTGTTTTTATCATATGGTTACCCACATGTTTATTGGTTTTTATTGAATAACTTTTCAGTGCTTTATTCTATTGATCTGGCTACTCTACCAATGGAAAGGTCTCATCGAGACGAATAAAATGGTGTATTGGAATGTCAAAATCGGTCAAAAATTGACAAAACGGTAGAAATTTGGCCAAAATTTGTCTGCAGCAGCCTTCAACTGTCTGCGACATACGTCGCGCGACGCGCTGATTCTGCCATGGGGATCGAATAAGTCCGTTTTACGAAACAAATTGTCATACGATTTATGCAGACTACAGAGCATAATCATTGCCACAAGCTCGTCTGTTAATCCAGTGCAACCAACAGTTTTGGCCAACTGCGCTGCCCATAACCCTTCTGTAAGGTTATTTACTACCCGGGGAATAATGCCTGTTTTATGATACTCTAGGCTAACGTATAAGGCAAAAGCCTCCGGCGTATATTTACCGTTAACAGATGCGCAGCAGGATTCCGTGGTGTTCTTTAGGTGAGTGTCACTGGTCATGGCGACGCATCTGGAACCATTTGTTATCCGCGTCGGCTGGCCAGCGGACGTTAAGGAGTGTTATAGTGTGCCTACCTAACTGTAGCACAGGCCCTAGCTAAACCTATCTAGCTAATTCACGAGGCGCACGTCCGTCGCCTGTCACAACTTGATGTCGAAGCACAAAGCACGTGGCCAACAATCGTCACGTGCTAACACTTGTCGTTATTGTTCAAGCAAGGACATGAACTATTCGCGCCCTTTCCTAACAAAATGTAGCGTTCGTGCAATGAAACACGGGGCATTTTCTGAGGGCAAGCTAAAGTGTGCTTTCACAAGTTCTAAGGTATTGGTGAAGTCCTTGTCCGATCCAGAAAAAGGTATAGTTGTGGCCAGGGGGGGGGGGGGGGGGGGGGGAATGAGGCTTAAGGGCGCGTCGACAACTTGGTCATTAGCGCCAACCTCAGTCACAGTGCAGTGGTCCGGGTTGCCACTGCACCACACATTACAGAGATCCCTGGTTGTGGCCAGGGATGGAATATACTTTGCCAAGATCAATCTAGCAACACTAATTTTATCAGCTGTATAAAAGGCAGCGCAAGTACGAGCCAGCAGTTCTTCCTCGACATCGTCAACAGTATTGGACAAATAAAATAATAGTTCATTTACGATGTTATCCCTGTTATCTACTGAAGGTGAAACAGGGTCAAACGAGTTTTTTTTCAGAATATCCGAGTGTTGATCAGCAAAATATGCCATCTTGGCCCACCATTGATCGCGAGTCACTAGATATATTTTTTTTCGATATTAACACCTGTAGGGGATACAGTTTTAAGTTGAAGGTATACCCTTAGTCTGTCGGCAGTTCAGATTTCGAGCCATTTGTATCACAACCATTTTTCTTTAGTTCAGCTTGCAGATCCGTCTTATTTAGCCTGGTCAAGTTTACAGGCAACGTAGCAGCCATTCAAATTGCTTGGACAGATTGGTAGGCGTCTACCAAAACTCGATTCGTCTCTTTCAATCTCCTCTACAAGGGAATTATTCAGCCGAATGTTGAATTCGAATAAGCTCACTAGTGCTGGTTGCCATGGCTACAAAAGGATACAGAGCTGCTTCAGGGGGTGTAGAGAAGAGCAACCAAACGGCTCGACAAATATGGTAACCTAAGCTACCCGGAGCGCTGCCGTGTTTTGGGTTTGACTACCTTGGCCCAAAGGCATACTCGTGGTTCCCTTGTTGAAACCTTTAAATTGTCTGACAGAGGTACCGAAGAAAAATATTTCAAGCTGTGCACTGGAAGCAGGACGAGGGGACATCAGCTCAAGATTATGAAGCCTTCTGCTCGACTGGATGTTCGAAAGAACATCTTCTCAGTAAAGACTATTAACGACTGGAACGGTCTGAATTGCAAAATCCTTAGTGACTGTGGAACTGTAGGCACCTTCAAAAATCGCCTCGACAAATATGTATTCCACCCATAAGTTTCTTATGGCTGCCGGCAACAAGCTTTTAGCTTTTGCTGTACTGTATATACAGGGTGTTCGGAAATTGGTGTCAAATATTTTGAGGGTCCGCTGTGTGATCAAAGATAAGAA